>JAVQKC010152925.1:0-10819 GCA_036025475.1 Philypnodon macrostomus
ACCGAAGTCGTACCAAAACATTTTGACGGAGCGCCTTGAGCGCCGTGTGACACAAAATCTCTTGGAGGTCAGTAACACAACCAGAATGAATCCATATATAAGGCTCTGGATTATAAGGCACACTGTTGGGTTTTGAGAAAATGAAAGGTTTTTAAGTGCGCCTTATAGTGCGGAAAATACGGTAATCTGTCAGTCTCTCACTTTGACCAGTTTTATTTTTCATCCCTCCCCCGTCCTCTACAGACTACGGACGGCCTACTGTATAGAACAGGGTTAGATAGTCAATTTGAAGCAACTTACAGACTACACCTGTATTGTGTGTGGAAGCTGTGAGAGGTGGTGGTAATAACAGGGCTGACAGGAGCTCTTTGATGGCCCTCTGCGCTGGATTAGCCTGTTTAGTTGTGACACACTGCTGAAACATTAATGGCCGTCAGTTGGAAAAGCAAATGTGATTGGGCAAATTCCTGAAATATTTAAAACCCGAGCCTGTTGGAGCTTTTACTCTTTGCACGGGGCAGCGTCGGGAACTGGAAGAGAGGGTAAAAGCTGGTAATTGGTCTCGTGTTGGAGTGTCATTCAGCTGCTTAACTCTGTACGGTGGCTGCCAGGTCCATTCTGATGAGTCCACATTAAGGACACATAGAAATACAGATAATGATGATGATGATGATGATGATGATGAAGTTAGACCATGTTTAGACCTGATCTCGTCTTGGTTTAGATTAGTCCATACCTTGTACTATATCCTGGTTTAGACCTGGTTTAGTTCAGTTCAGTCCTGGTCGTGATTTACACTAGTTTTACCTCTATTAATGGTCCTTGCAGGATTTTCTGAGGTGTTCCTTGGTGTCAAAAAGTCAAAGTTATTTCGTCTTTATTTGCAGTAGACACGACCCACTCCTAATTCCCGGTAACGACCAAATCGAAAACATGGACATGAGCGTGAAGAGGTATGACTCCACGGGAATGTTTCACTGGTGCCCGTCAAAGGAGATCGAGAAAGTCATCTTGGTAAGTGCAGCTCATTTAGTTCTGTAGCTGCAGCAAACCCCATATCAATAACTCTTCAAGTATGTATCACAAGGACATAGCAACCACATGAAACAATCACATGTTAATATGTATTGACATTTCTCTCACTGCCTCTCTGTTGTTTCAAGGTGAGTTACATGTTTTTTTTATATACAGACCAACATGTGTGAAGAGTCCACTCCACACATGGGTTTGCACACGTCTGGAAGAGAGAGTATTGTGTGTGTATAGACCCTTCCACAGTGATGTATTGTATAGTGTTTTTAGATGCAAAAATCAGTGGATGTTCGTTACATTTTTTATTACATTTTTCAGCTACATTTTCAAAAATGATTAAATAGGGTTTGTGGTAAATTCTGGATCAAATCTGAGCATGCACTGATGTGTGGTCATCTCACCTAATAATCAAGAAACCGGTCTGATTTAGTCTTTAGCTCACTGCTGTATTGTATGTTAATTGCTACATTAAATGAACCGTTGGTATGCTTGCTAATGTTTATCTAACCAGGCTCTGACGTCCATGTAGTAACCAGCTCATTACCGAATATTTTGCGAGTGCGTCTTGTTCGTGGTGCCACCAGAAGGGTCTATAGACATGTATATTAAATGTCCTGTTGATGAAATTATGATTCAAATTGTTTGGTCACTGTCAATGACTAAAAACAGCTCAAAACATGTTATTGACAGTCAGTCCTATTTCTCATGCATCTCTCTGCTTCTCCCTCCCTCTCCCACTCCTCTCCCGCCCCTGCAGACGCGAAGTGAAGCCTCCATGACAGTGCTGAGCGGCCATGTGGTGGTCTGTATATTTGGAGATGTCACGTCCGCTTTAGTGGGGCTGCGAAACTTGGTGATGCCTTTGAGAGCCAGCAACTTCCATTACCACGAACTCAAGCCCATAGTGTTCGTGGGCTCACTGGAGTATCTGCGGCGAGAGTGGGAAACTTTACACAACTTCCCCAAGGTCTCCATCTTACCTGTGAGTACACCCGCAATAAGTACTTCCACATTCAGGCAGTTGAGTGATGACTGTGTGATAGCTCCAGTCAGCCATATTGGGGAAGTCTAACATCCTTACGATCCTAAAATCTGCAGCTAGCAATAGGCACAGCAGATGGCCCCGTATGCCGCCTTAGAGCTTGTTAGGCTCGCTCTGATTGATGTTTTAGCAAAGAATCCCGAACACAGCCCTCAGCACACACTAGCCTTTGCATTAGCCCACGTCTGTGATTCTCCAGTGCCCAGTTAGATCAGTAGAATGTCAGTGCCTCAGAACATAAATACTGACTTTAGTCATTTCCCCAAGCTCCTCCCTGTTCCCATCTTAAATTTGGTTTTCTCTCCCCCATGTCTGTGTGTTCTGTTGTCTGTCTGTGTGTCTTCTCTGTGTTGTCCTCGCCCTGAAGGGTACACCATTAAGTCGGGCAGATTTAAGGGCTGTCAACATCAACCTCTGCGACATGTGCGTTATCCTGTCAGCCAATCAGAACAATATCGAAGACGCCTCACTGCAGGATAAAGAATGCATCTTGGCATCACTCAACATCAAATCTATGCAGTTTGATGACAGCATCGGAGTCTTACAGGCTAATTCCCAAGGTAAGGAGCACCCTATTAGACTCCATGTTCTGCTGTGGCCAAAGGGGACAGGTCGTGGCAGGCAGAAAACACAGTAGTCAAAGATATAAAAAGAACACCAGAACAGGGGAAAATGAGCTGGCCACACCAGAGACATGTGAGGCTCACAGCCTTTGGACCTTACACTGACTACAGTCTGAACAATATATAGATCCCACTCCAGTTCCTGGTAATGACATGCTGCTACAGCTCCTTGATAATACGTTTTAATGATGTAATCAACATGACTGTGTCATCTGATGTCTGTTGTCTGCCAGATCGTATGGAACAGATTGTTGATGTTTGCACACAAACACACGAACCTGGCATCCCATCAGGCCCCATCATCATTAAACAGCCAGTACAAATCAGCAGGCAGGCCTTCAGCTGCTGCTCATTAGTCAAAACAAAACAGACACACACTATAGTGTCTATCCAGCACCTGCAGACAGGTGATCCACTGTTTATGATGAGGCTGAAAGGCTGCCAGGCCCTGAGCTCTGCACCACTCTCTGCTCTATATACAAATCAAAGATGAAGATCCAAGAGCCTATTAGTTTTTAATGCTCAGCACTTCCACATGTTTTAGGAGAATGCCAATGCTGTTATTCCTGCAGCCGTGAGTGAGTGATGCTCTGTCAATAGCTGTGGCACAGAGGAACAGAGGGTCTGGTAAATCTGCAGCACACTGCTCTAGGGAGCCGTATTCACAGTGTCTTCACTGATGCTGGATGGAGACTATTGTCATCCATAATTGGGTCTTACATCAATGACCCATTTCAGTGATAAATACTTGACTTTAAAAACACTGCTCAGTGACATGTACTCATGCATACACAGAACACAGAGCCAGACACTATTGTATCATAGGTATTACCACAGGGAGCCCTTCCTCCGCTGCTCTCATTCAGACAATGTCTGCAGAATTTCAAACAAGAAGGTGCAAATGAATAAGTAAACATGTGGTGTCCTGAGGGAGGGCGTGTCACGGCTGCTGGAGCATGTTCTGAACCACAGAGCAGAGCCGTGCCCGGGGGGCGACAGAGAGAAGGCCCATGTAACCCAGATCTCACCGGTCTGTTGTACACTGATGGAGCTGCCTCAGTGTATAATGTATATAGTTAAACATACATACGGGCTAACTCCTGACGAGGTAGGGTTTACTGTTGTGAAGACATACAGCTCACATGTAAAGCCTGTTTGTGAGCTCACAGAGCTCCTCGACAGTAGGTCTCATGTTTTCATTTTGTGCAGACACTACTGTTCCTGCTGTGTTTAGTGTTGTTCACTGTGATTCTGTAAGAGCTGTCACTCTCAGAGCAGTAAACATCATCCTTTATGGACATGGACCCTGTCTGAACTCCTGCTCCCACAGTGTCAGACCTCACTGTTTCACACTTCAATAATTGGAATGACAAGACTTGTGATTACCCCGGCCTCAGTTCACTGTTTGCCTTCTGCTGTAGTAAACTGGTGTGTTCTCAGTTGCAAAGGCCCAGGCCATCTCTTTTGTAATATAAGCAGCTCATTGAGGCCCTGACAGAGCGCACATCCAGACACACTCCACACTTCAAATCCCTTTCAAACTTTGTGACCTGAATATATTGGCTGCATTATGTTTCCTTGGTTTGTGGAACTATACACTGGCATTTTGCTGAAGTCAGCACTAAATGATGGATGTCAAAACACAGTTGATGCATTATGCATACACCATTACAGATTTAAGGTGTTTACTCGTCACTTTGAGGAAATGCAGAAATGTGAAGTCATGTGGATTCAGACTCCTGTCACTCGCTCTTGTATTTCATGCTTCTGAGCCGCGCCATTTTCCATAAAAGGTTTTCAGGATCCACTTCGCCAATTTTTATCAGAACAAAATGAACAACATCTAAAATTTATGCCTGTGCTTAGATGTCTTAGGTGACCTCTAAAAGGATGCATCTACATTTCAGATTCGAGTCAGCCACTTTGTTTGACTTTAAGTTTCCCCACTTCCCTCTCTGTCAATCTGCAGCATCTACACATGCTCCTGACTGAGCCCACGTGCACTAAATATAATGGTGTATTGGAAGTGATATGAATGCACAAAGCCAATGGCAGAAAGCTGTGACCTGGGGCCCTAGGGCAGATTTTGATTGTCCTAGTTTACCTTAGTTTAGTCCTGGTTTGGTTCTGATTCAATTCTTGTTTAGTTCTGGTTATATATGGTTTAGACCCTAATCAGTCCGAGTTTAGACTTGATTTAGACCTGATTTAGACCTGATTTAGTCCTGATTTAGTCCTGATTTAGTCCTGAATAGTCTTTGTTTGGTTCTGGCTTAGATATGGTTTAGGCCCTAATCAGTCCGAGTTTAGGCCTGATTTAGACCTGATTTAGTCCTGATTTAGTCCTGACTTAGTCCTGATTTAGTCCTGAATAGTCTTTGTTTGGTTCTGGTTTAGACAGGGTTTAGACCCTAATCAGTCCGAGTTTAGGCCTGATTTAGACCTGATTTAGTCCTGATTTAGTCCTGATTTAGTCCTGAATACTCTTTGTTTGGTCCTGGTTTAGTCATGGACCTCCAGCAGACCCTTTTAGCTCTTGATCCCAGTTCAATTGCCCTGGTTGCCCTTCCTGATAGTGTGAGAACAGTACAGGGGTGAAGTGTCTTGCCCAACGACATCACTGCCGTAACTGAATGTGTTTGTTCTTTGTCAGGTTTCACGCCTCCTGGAATGGATAGGTCGTCTCCAGACAACAGTCCAGTACATGGTTTCGTGCGGCAGGCATCTGTCACCACCGGCGCCAACATCCCCATCATCACAGAGCTAGGTAAAACTCTTACAACAACAACTCTCAATGTTGCATGCATCTCCAAAACCAAAACCATAATCCATCCCGACACCGGCCCTAGACTAAACACCTCTCTGCTTGCGTCTCCATCTCGAGGTCAAATAGACTTAGAATTGTATGGAGTGGATGTTTTTGTCTGTGCAGCTCATGTATTTTTTTAGCAGATTATCGGATCGTTCTCGCTTTAGCATTCAGGCCGAGGACGCGCTGTTAGCTTGAAGATATCAGACAAGCACTTCCAGGTCTATAGTTACATGTCCCGCAATTTGTCCGCTAATGCACAACAGCTTGATGGGGAGAAAAAGGGTAGAGAGTGGAAAGGTAGAAGAATAAAAGCCCGTCTGTTAAAAATGGGTCCATTTATTAATAACAATGGCAGCGGTTGTATTCCCAGCGGTGGAGGGGACTCATGAAAGTTTCAGATCTCAAAGGGGCAGAGAAAGCACCAGAGACCGACCACTCTGTCTCCCCTGACCCAATTAGGAGGCAATGGACCGTAAGGCCGCACAAACCGCAGAGGAGCAACTAATGTTAGTGTTTCAGCCAAAGACACTGAGCCTGTTTTCTGCATAGGACAGACCAAGACAACATTCAAGTGAGAAAAGGCCATCAGATACAATGGTGTACTTTTAATATATGTTTTACATTGAAGCGTCATGACCCATAACCTGAATCTACTAACAAGACTTCCACAGCTGTTTTATCTGCAGTTAATTTAAGTATCCAAAAAACACATTTTAGCAATTTAAAATAAAATAAAATGGGAATAGAGACAATTTATTATTATTATTATTATTATTATTATTATTATTGTTGTTATTGTTATTTTTATTTTTATTTTTATTTTTATTTTTATTTTTATTTTTATTTTTATTTTTATTTTTATTTTTATTTTTATTTTTATTATATTTGTTATTTTTTTTATGTGGATCCCGGACATTTTTTGGGGTCTGTCGATTTATTTAAACAATTGTGTACCATTGTGAATTAGTTACTCTACAGGATGTTGATTATAAATACAATAGTACAGTAGTTTAAATACTGCAGTAGTCTCTTGCCATTGCCAGATCGCTCCTGAGTCTCTTGTGTCTGAAACCTATGTCCAGAGATGTTTCGCGGTAACTCTAATACACTTTGTTCTTCATATGTAAACTACAAAATTTACTAGCTCGGGCCCTGGATTCTAAAGTAATGTTGCAGAGGAGAGCGGGGCTGCATGCATGGCTGGAGGCACACATGTAATTACATTGTCATATATTTGCTGTGGGGCGCCAGCAGCAGATTATATTCACTGAGATGCACACCTTCATGATCGATTGGGCTGCGTGTGCAAATTCTAGTAGGTGTGTTGCGGATAAGGCGTGTGGTATCACGGTGCCACAGGCTTGAGACAGCTGTGGCTTTGTGTACCATAAACCACTTTCCTTCAGCGGGACAGGCGTGGACATCGCTCAGAGGAGATTTTTTTGTTATAGGCTTTAAGCATGTTTCAATAACCATCTCTCCCCCTCCCCCCTTTCCACACTGTCTCATCACCATTAGCTAAACCTGGCAAACTACTGCCACCGGTTCCACTCAGTCAGGAAAAAAAGAGTGGGACCAATATTCAAATGATAACAGAGCTGGGTAAGCCCCTCCGCCCGGCCCCTCCGCCCGGCCCCTCGTCAGCCTGCCACAGCCAAGGCCCCACTCCCATGGCTTCACTTTGAACACATTTTATTCTCCGTTCTGCTTGAAATTGTCTTGTTTTGGAGCCCCTTTTTAATGATTTTTTTTTTTTGCTTCTTTTGGTCTTTAGAGCATCTTTGATCAGTCTGTCCTTGTGGCTGTTCTCATAGCCCCTCCATCCCTCCCTCCCCTCCTCACTGCTCTGGCCGAGGACTGTTTGCATCAGCCCGTTGTCTGTCTGTCTGACTGACGTTTCTGTTCCACAGCACAGCACGGGAAGCCTGCAAAGAGCTCACATTTCACAAACACAAAAACTCCAGATCAAACTGTCTTTTAAGCTGTTTATTTTTTACATAGCCTTGTTTTTATCTCCCTCGACCATATCTGAAGCATTCATTTTGAAGAAATCAAACCAAAACTTGTGTGATGCTGGTTTTTCATGTGGTGCTGGTTATCAGAGCCTTCCACTGCCCACAACAAACATCTGTGAAAAGGCTTCAGGGAGACACATGGCAGATTTTTCCCAGATACTTTGGCTTTACCAAGTATTCTTTACAAAATGACAAAACTTTCACAATTTGCTTTTACTTTAACATATTTAGCACAAACAATGTCATTATTAACAGAATTTGACTTTCAGGGCAAAGGTAAAATGTTATACGTACTTGAGATAAATGTGCAGTGTAGTGATGTGGAATCACATTTATCAAAACAATTATATCTCAAGATTAGCATGACATTTAGCATGCATGACATTGCTGGCCATTGTTGAAGTCTTAGCAATCCAATTATTAATAGAGTTATTTAGCTTTATGTCGTTTCAAAGCAAATGTGTCTTGATGGAAATTCTGTTGATTTTGTTCTAGAGTTGATCCTGTTTTGTCTTGTTTGTAAAATGGTCAAGATACATTTGATATAAATCTAAAACATTATTAAAAAGAGGACTTCTACAATGGTTGCGACGGTATGTGCATAATACACACTGAGTGTATTGTAGAGATATGGATTGTGTTGGTGTATGAAGGTCACTGTGCATGTGTATGAAGAGTGAAGATAGTTCGCATTAATGAGATTTAAAGTGACTACTGCAAACAGAATCAGCTCCCTCTCTCCTCTGTTTGACTGTAGTTAAATGCATGTGGACAGTGTGTAACAGTCTGTCTGCTTCTCAGTGAACGACTCAAACGTTCAGTTCTTGGACCAAGATGATGATGACGACCCGGACACAGAGCTGTACCTCACTCAACCATTCGCCTGCGGCACAGCCTTCGCTGTCAGTGTGCTCGACTCCCTCATGAGCGCTGTGAGTGCTACTAACACACAAAGGCACACACAAACTCACACAAACATATACACTCAAACCTTTGGTACAGATTCAACAAGACTTTAAACAACTGTTGTGTCAGCTCATGTATCTAACTGACCTATCTAACTATCTTACACACACACAAACTGTATTTCAAGCCAATTTCATGAGAATTGGTGCTCACTGGGTAATAGTTGCATATGGTTGCAGAAGTTGTAGTAAGCCAGATTCAGTATAGACCAAAAAACCTCTGTAGAAGTCTGGCATTGTTTCCAACTAGGACCCAATGTTAAAGAAACCAAGTCCTGATGTAAGTGCTATGGGCATAGTTTGTGCAAAATAGTGCACACGTCTCAGGGCGTGGTGGTCTAAACATGAGGCAGGTGTGGCCACAAGGGCGTGGTTTGGCACAGGTCATTTCATTAAAGTGTTGGGTAGCTGCTCATCTGCAGATACTTAGGGCGGGTGTACAATACAGTATACAGAACTAGAGGCAAGACACACCACTCAATGCACTTCTGATTTTTCCGCCTGCATGAAGATCATCTATATCAGGCCCTTTGTGTTTAAATGCTAAATTTATTACTATCTTGTCTGTTCACTTGAAGCTTGGTTTAAGATGCTGTGGTTTTCAGTGGGAATAATGAGGACTGGATCAGAACTGAGTACATCAGAGGTATAGTATGTGTTTTTAAGGATTACGTGAGACAGGCCAGATTGAGATAGTTCTGAATGTACCGAGGAGGGATAGTCTAAAGTCCACTTTATAATCCGTGAATCTGCACTTGACCTCTGACCTTTTAACAGTTAGTGTTGGTCATTTTATATTTGAGCTGACGGCAGACACATGACAGTCCCAGAGCAAAGCAGCCCAGTTTGATCTCTTGACAGTGTCACCGTTGCATCAGGCTCAGATAAAGGAGAGGTGTGCTGTGATGGCTTAATTCCAGCCGCCTCTGGTGAGTGAGGGGTTACTGTGCGTTGTGCTGAAGGCAGTGGAGCGGGCGTCAGCTGCTGTGTGCCGTGGTCAGAGGTGAGGCCAGCTAATGGACAGTGCTCATCCATCATGAGGCTCCGCAGGCCTGTCAGGGGCCCCAGAGACGAGCTGCCACTCCGCCTCGGCCGCGCGGTGACACCGCCTGTCTTCACGCGCCGAAAAAGCAGCTTGTGATCGGCTTGAAGGACAAGAGAACCTGACACCCGCAGAGTGCAGTCAAAAAGCTCTCTCAGAACAGAGAGCTGACATCATACAGGGAATAACAGGCTTCAGGAGGAGGCAATGCTTCTTCGTTTTATACAACTCTCACTGCTGCTAGACAGTGGGGATAGCTTGTGTGTTGGTATAAATTACAATCTCTGCTTACTGACTCTGTCTATTTTTGTTAGGGGTTGCATGTAGATGGAGTCTATCCTAACATATATGCCTCTTGGGGCACACCCTGTACAATGTATGGCCAGTTAGGCGTTTGCATTTTCTATCTTTTTTACTATTTTATCCACTAGCACAATCCCACACTTAAAACAGTACTATGGTTCTAGAGGGTAAATAAAGTGGAAGTGAATTGTTGTAGGGTCACTATGTAGGGTTAGCCAATGGTCCGTATCATGTATGGCCTTTTCTGTTCACGCCACACAGTCCTGTTTATTTTCATGTGTCCTCAAATCTCCTTATGTCTCCTTCTCTCCTCTCAGACGTACTTCAATGACAACATCCTGACACTGATCCGGACGCTGGTCACAGGGGGCGCAACGCCGGAGCTGGAGGGGCTACTGGCCGAAGAGAATGCCCTCCGAGGAGGCTACAGCACACCACAGACGCTAGCTAACAGAGACAGGTGTCGCGTGGCCCAGCTAGCTCTCTACGACGGCCCCTTCGCAGACTTGGGGGTAAGTGGATGTTTAAGTCGAGATGACACTTTTTGGCACTACCCCGGCAGCACAGATCTAGCCTCCTCCACTCCGTACGCTCCTTAATCGGATGTGAAAAACAGAGATCACGGCAAGCTGGTTGTAGTGGGCGAAAAGGAACCAGTCTTTGAAGAGAACAATGAACAAAAAGCTTAAAACTTAATTGGTTTATATAGAGATTTGAAATGTCAACTCTCAGATTATGCTAACGACTTCAACTGAGGCGGGAATATCCAAATAAAGCACTCAAGTAGAATGAAAAAGTACTTATCCAAAAAATACTCGAGTGTGGTTGGATGTAATCTGGCAACCAAAACCTAAACTAAGTTAGTTACCTCAATGGTAACAGTGGTGGTAACAGTAACAGTAGTTTTGTCTACTCAAGTAAGAGTAACTGTACTCTTACTACAGTGATGGTAACAGTAACAGTAGTTTTGTCTACTCAAGTAAGA
>JAVQKC010152956.1:0-11071 GCA_036025475.1 Philypnodon macrostomus
AGTAGTAGTAGTAGTAGTAGTAGTAGTAGTAGTAGTAGTAGTAGTAGTAGTAGTAGTAGTAGTAGTAGTAGTAGTAGTAGTAGTAGTAGTAGTAGTAGTAGTAGTAAATTCATTTTCAATTTCATTTAAGTCACAGAGACAACATTTACAATCCTCCTCTAGGACTGAGTGAAATCGCCCAGTTTCTAATGCTAAAGGCACACACTGACCTCTGAGCTCTGTGTAAGTTAGTTACTTATCACAAATAATTCTTTACAATATATGTTTATGTATATGTAATTTTATTAAGATATAAGTTCTTAGGTTTACCCAAACTATCACTAGCCCAGCTACACTTATAAGCTTCAAAAAACATCTCAGCTGATTTCTGTATATGTACTGGAGATCAGCCTTCTCAAATATATTTTCAAACTGTCTGCTCCAAGTGCATCTGTTAGACCAGGTCCCAGTTAAAGATCCACGGTTCCCAGCCCATGTCTCCATATAAAGACAGTTTTAAATTGTGTCTGTGTACAAAATATTGAAAATTCCTGCTCCATAGTCTAGGACAGCCACAGGATCTGTACAGTTCAGTGTATGTGTTATAGCCTGATCAGACTTTTATCCCTTCTTTAAATGTTCATCCAGAATAAATCCTAAATATTAGTATTTTTTTAGATAAAGACAAATTAGTGAATCCACAAGCTTCTGAAATTAATAACTTTATAATTTTTTTTCACAATTTATTTTTAACCTGATACTAATTATTTTACTTTAGTTCCTCCATTCTACAAACTACAGATGACGTACTTTACATTATAGAACAGGATCAAATAGTCAATTTTAAGGTGTTTTTATTTGGAACTTTTTCTTATCTGAAAGAAACATATGGACTACACCTTTAAGCCACATTGACATAATTCTGACAGATAGTGTATTTCCTCTGCTTCATCGTAATTACAGCAGCTATCTTGGTAATAAGATGACATTTTGGGTAGATCCGGCAGCCAGTAGCAGAAATGTGACTTTCTCCATTTGGGTTAATATCAGACAGACCATAACATCAGTGGGCCTAACATGGAGGGAGAGTGACGTGAGGAAGAGAACATATTAAATATTGAGCGTCCTCAGAAGAGCTAAGAGCCTGAGTATCATCAAGAGCCGTGTTTATATTTAGACACACTCCCAGGGCTAGCTCTGGAGCCCATGTGCTGTGCATGTGCAATAACAGAGGCATATAAAGAAGTGTTGTGGCCAAATACACTAAATACAAAGCAGACTGTAATGTAGATAGCCACGTTCTCTCCCAAAGGCAAACGCAGAGACGCAACACGAATTCAGATTGAGCCAGTGACATCATTTGCATTTTAATTAAGTAGACATTGTTTTTGTAACCCCCATCTGTCCAAGGCCAGGGCCCTCGAGGGCCACTTGTGTTTGTGCATATCTTCACTGACACAGGTACAACATGTGTAGTAAAAAAGGCATAAAACAGTTTTACTCTAAGTAAAAAGCACCACTACTAAAAATAATTGGGCATATCCACAAGCAAAATCATTATGTCTATGTTTATGTCCATGATCATATTTGATATGCAGCCCTATGTGGTCCAAGACTATGAATTTGTCATACAGCCCACAGTTATAAATTCCAATGCACTTGTGGTCTATCACCAGATAATAATGGATGAGATATCTATAGATATGTGCGTAAAGTATATTGTGAGATTAAAGGACATGATTTATTTAACATTAATCGCATACTCCTGTCAAGAGATACAAGTGGCTGAAGCCTATCCAGGCAACTATGGGCCTTAGGCCGGGTACACCACAGCCAGTTAATCGCAGGGCAGACAGTAATAGGTCAACTGTGGTTGACGGTCAACCATTTACTCATGTTAATTCACTATGGGCACATTCCACAATTTCCTAAATGCAAATACATGTAGAACCCTGAGGCATAGTAGAGCACCCATATTAAGGTAAAATATAATGAGCTCTATTGATTTCTATGGCCTGCTTTGATGTATCCATCATAAATATTTGATGTCTGTTATGGACAGAGCAGAAGGGGCCTAGGCATCTGGGGATGGGAGAAATGAAACATTCAAAGCAAACAAGAGGAACACCACAATGTGCACAGAGCAGCGTATGCAACTGTGTGTTCATAGGATGGGTGCAGTAATGACCCCCTGTGAGCAGACACCCACCATTTATGAATAATTAACTGAGAATGGCCTGTCAGAGCTGACTGGTGGCTCATTACAAGGCATTATGTATGGCGGTGTCACACAAGCTATCAATCAAGCAGGAACCATTCATGCGCATCAAGTCATCTCCGGGGATGGGAGTGGCTGTGAGGGGTGTCCATGTTTGATTGGAGGGGGAGCACTGAATGAGGCAGCCCTCTTATGACCATATAGGGGCATGGGTGCTGCTTCGGCTGCAGATTGGTGGCCCCGGTACATGCAATTAACTGGAACTGCAAGGTCATTGAAAAGGTAAAGTGATGACACAGTCCCACCTAATAAAGCATTCAGACATAAAGTCATTGTTTATCATTACAGATGGTCTGTCATGTGGGGGGCAATTTAGGCTGTAGTCTGTAGCATATGATTACATTATTTAGTTTTCTTCATATTGAAATGAGATGTTGGGGTTCCTCTTCCTAAAAAATGTATGAAAGTAAATAATTCAAGAAAAAATGCACTTTCAACAAAACAAAGGCAAAAGGGAAGTTATTGTAGCTATTATTATTATTATTGCTATTATAATTAATATCTTCTCATGAATGTACTAAATTAATGGACTCTAACCTCGCCCTTTTTGACCATCATAGACTGTCTACGAGGGGCAGACTCCTCGTTGATGCTGGACAGAAAGTTCTGGGAGATCCGAAGGGCATCTTGGAGGAGAGGGTGGTCAGGGTGGCTGGATGGTGTGTGCTTTAACAAGTCCTATAAAACCAAACAGAAGACAACACAAACAGCTGGTAAAGACATATTCACTAGTTTCCAACTGCACTGCAGTCACCAATAAATAAATTACAACATTAGCTTTAAACATAATGTTCATTCAAGCAATATGCCCAAGGTTATATGGCCTTTTGGCATTTGCCTCAAGTTATTACTTTTTTATAACTGTGGAAAGCTAACTTGATCCCCAACAGTGAAACAGAAAAACTGAACATAATGGTTAGAGAGCTGACAATGGACCACTGACCCTTTCCACATTCACTAAAATATTAAAGAGACAAGCACTGTGGACAGGGTCAGTGCAAACAGTGGTTCTGACCTATTCTCACACAATTAAACACACTGTTATTATCCTCTATCAGACTCTTGTTTATAATCACAACTGAATGGTAGTAATTAGAACTATTATTACCAGTCGTTCGTTACTTACATGAAGCACCAGAGTGCTGCGTGTCACTCTGTCCACTGGTTTATACAACAGAGCTGTAAACAGAATAGAGGCTTTTTAACTGTAGACAATGCAAATCCACTATTTTTGTAAAACAAACAAAAACAGAGAAAAATGTAAACTATTCAAAAGGCGAATTACAAAGATGAATTGAAATCAAATAAAGATGCCATAACTAACAGAAGTTTGCTCATAAAAATTTAAAATAAGAAAGTATTCAAACTATTTAATTATTTGACCACTAACACAGTCCCATGACTAAAACGTGATCGTATGTGGGTGACCACTAACACAGTCCCATGACTAAAACATGATCGTATGTGGGTGACTGACCTTCCAGGGAGTTTTTTGCTGTTGTATCCTTTCCGTCCTTTGGGCTCCTCACCTTCAGATTCTGTGTTGGACAAAAGCATGTTGGATGTGTCTTCTTTCAAAGGCTCAAACTCATGCATCATTACACAGGTCATTAACAACACACAATGATGGATTCCCAGTTCCTCATGTAGACACATAGTTTAGCGCTAACTGCTAGCTTCAACAAAGACGACGAGTGTTTATATTGCAACTTCAAAATCAAATCTAGTAAATGTAATGTACCTCAGATATTTCCGCAAACTGCGTGTTGGCCTGGCAGCATTTCTCGGCCGTCTCCACTGCCAGCTCGTAGTTGTCCACAAAAGCCCTATACACTCCAAGTTGGCTGGCCTGAAGGAGAAAAATACATTATAAAGTCTGCCATCACATGTATTCACTGTGGCACATCAGGTAGTATATCTTTGAGGCATTAAGGCTAAGAACAGCTGCAGTAATTTTACATAATACTGATGGATGTAAAACAGACTGCAGACTGTACCCCAATAACATCATACATAGAGGTTCAAAGTGTTGTTTTGAAAGTATCTAAAGTACAACGGAATGCTGAGTGAGAGAACACAAAAACTACTTCGCCTAAATGTTAGCCTAAATGCTAGCCTAAATGTTAGCCTAAATAAAAACATGAAGACAAATGATCACATTTACTTTGTTTTGTTTTTTGTAATGGCAACCCACTCTTGATCAGAGGTGGGTAGAGTAGCCAATAATTTTACTCAATTAAAAGTTAAAAGTACTCATTCACATTATTACTTGAGTAAGAGTAGAAAAGTACTGGTGAAAAAACTACTCAAGTCCTGAGTAACTGTAAACTGTAAACTGTGAAGCTATTCTATGGAGTACAATTTATTTAAAAAGATCCTCAAGTAAATGTAACTGAGTAAAAGTAACTGAGTACTACCCACTTCTGCTCTTGATATGCAACACACCAATAGCACATTTCAAATCTCTTACTCTTACTAGCAATATACAAGCATACTGAGACAGTGACACTTGGACTATATAGTGGTAAAGAACATCATCATTTTTGGATGCAATTAAAAACTTGACTGCAGAATAATACATTTAAAAAAATAATTCTTCAACGTGAGCAGCACCATATATAAAAATGATTGGTCTCTGACTGGCCCACCCTGATCTAGTTACTTTCAATGTATATATTCAGCACAAGGGACTTATGTTGTCAAATATGTGCTAAAGAAGGCCCAAACAGCAGCTTAAACCCAGGGTGCTCCTCACAGCCCCGGCCGTTGCCATAGCAGCCACTTAAGGCCTGCTCTGCGTTGGGCTGAGTAATTAATGATCAGTGTAACAGGGGATAAGAAAGCATATTTAGGAAGCTGGATGGCTGAATCAAACTCTACCAAACGCTGCCTGCCAGCCCTGTGATCCATCTCAGCGGCGAACAAAAGAACAATCAATTCTGCTCAAAAAAAAAACAGCCGGGAGAGAGTACAGTACTGGAGACAGGCGCTTTGTGTGAGCTGAAGAAACATGCATGTAAATCTACAGTACCTATGAAATACAGTGTTCTGAATTGTAATTGTAAATGTTAAAACAGCTTGTGTAAATTCATATTATGAAGTCAAATTGATTTGGATGGTGTTTTGCGGGCTCTAGCTGCTGTGGTCTTGCTTGTAAAACACTCTACACTTTACTCAGTAATCATAGACTTATTTTGACATTTATTTAAAGGCAGATATTAGATATATATAAGTATCCATTATAATATAGTATTTTTGAGACACATGTAAAATAGTGTTAGACATGAAGTATACTACATGTGAGAATCATGTGGTTGTCGGCCAAAAGATCTATTTTTGTTCAAATCTAAAATGGGACCTTTCATGCTTATGACCTTTGACCCTGACACTTCAGACCTGATATTAGTGGCTGTGGTGTACTAGGTCAATTGATTACAGCAGGAATGTGTTGGTAGATATGTTCTAAGCATTTAAATGTATGGCCACTTCCACAGTCTATTTATACCTTGGTCGAACCCAAAAATCTTCTCTAATCTAAGAGAATTGTGTCTGACACCTCTCCCGTATATTTTTTTTTACATACATTACATACATTATATAACTTGATTAGTTATATTACCAACAACAAGACCATTTTGAATAAGGCATTTGCTTCTATAAACATTCTTTTGTGCCACATTGTTTTCAACCATCTTTACCTGTTCTTGATGACAACCCTAACCCCAAATGAAATACACAAGCAGCAGATGAGATTGAGACATAATGCAATTTGCACAATGCTGCGATCCTGTGTCCTGCCTTGGGACACACAATCTGCCGCACAGAGGAGGCCACTCAGACAGCAACCAAAAAAATCAACACACAACAGCCTCACAACTGCAGTGGCACAGCAGAAAATGGTTTTGGGTGATGAAAGGAAGAGCTGGGGCGTTAGGATTTCGCAGTTGGGGATTTGTCCTGTGTGTGTAATCCACAGCGGAAAACAACATTAGGGAAACTGCATCACGGCAAACTACGGCCATTATACAAGAAGCTGCTCGGTTTGCAAGGCTGTAAGGGACTTTGGCAATATTTTCTTGTGGAAGTAGGAAGCTGTACAGGCAGAAATGGTCCAATAATCAGCAAAAAAACCCACTGATTTAGGGTTACATTACATTCCCGAATGGACAGTAGCAAAGATATGCAATCCAATATCGTGGACCTAAATTTAACTTTGTTTGTTTGTGTTGTTGGTATCCAAGGAAGAAATCATGTTTTGCGTACAATGTGGTAAATCAAGGATTGTTTTGAAACTTTTGTACTATTTCAAGAGCGATACATACACCCACAACCAGGGGGAAGATTATTAGCATTATACAGTAGATTCTTAAAAAAAATGCTCACACCACTCAAAAACGCACCTACCACAAACTGTGATTTGATGTTGCATATATAATAATTAAGGCAGAACATGGTCAAACAGTCAATTTTTAATTTTTTATTTCTTACCAATTTCTTATTAGGATACCTTCAAATGTCCACTTCACTATAAACATGAATGGGTCTTGTCTGGCTTTGCTAAATTTTGTCTTTCCCATTGATCTAAAACCTTCACTTTTCTGCTGAAGTCGACACGTGTTATGACAAGACTGATTTACCCTATTTTTGGTCTTCAAACCCTACTGTGTGACACTCTCTCTCATAACCCATCAGCGCCTCTCTGTTCTCCCAGTCTCCTGCCTCCCTTGTTCTGATGTTTTATGATCGCTATAAGCCTGTCTTTCCCTCACCGCACAGATTTCGGAGGCGCCTCTATCAGAACAGCTTAAAAATCCTCTCTCCTAACACTAAACACAGCTTCTCATTCCTGTCTTTATCTCTCCCTCCCTCCCGAGCTGTCATGTCAAATTTGGGTGTTTTTTGTAAGCTCAGCGTCTTCTTCCTACAGATTTTTATTAACTGCTGTCTGGGATATAGGCAGTATTGGACAGTGGTGGTGTTATCTTACAGCTTATGTGTGTATAGACTTATGAGATGGAGCGGGGGAATGTTAGACAAAGACGCAGCAGATTGTTGGGGCTGATTAGAGAAACAGTAAGAATGAATCTCTTTGTCAGGTTAATTGTTCCATCCAGACGCTACAAAAGAACAAGCGTCACAAAATCTAATTAGGTAGAACACAATTTCCCAGTGCAAGGAGGCTTAAAAATATTATGTTTTAGGTTTTGAAGCAGATGAATACAAATTATTTTATGTAAATATGACTTCAAAGTGTATTTCTGCTCGATTAACATAAGAGCACTTACTAAGAGTACCACAACAAATTATTTGCACAGATTAGATTTCAGGTGCCCTTCCTGACGCAACCCTCTTCATTTATCCAAGCTTGGGACTGGGGCAAGGTTTGGCATGGAATCCAATATATATTTACTATTTTCTAATAACTTTTTAGGTTTAAAGTGTACAAATGTAGAGCTTGCCAGGTCAGCCAGGCTAAAGTAAGTTGGGCCAGTACACATAAGTCTCTTTTGCCAAAAGAGGTCCAAAGTCACATAAACACACACAGTAATAGTAAGCTGACGTGCACAGACCTCAGAATAGTAGCTATCCCAGTAAGAATACACTGCAAAAACAAAAGGTATCTTAGACAACACAGCATCTAAAAATATCTAACTTATATAGACTGACATCAAACATAAAGACCCATTTTTTTTATTTACATACTGCAATAACCATGAGATTTGTGGATCTCTCTTTGTAGATAGATGGCTTCCTATGATACTATATTATACTTGTTGGATGCTTATGTTTTATGATCATCATAAACTTGAAGTGGGGGTTTTATAGTAGCCCAGTACTGTGGAAGCACTGGAAGTGTCTAAATGTATGGGAAAATTATTACATCTATATAATGCACTCCCACAGCGCAGTAATCTGTTATAATTCTTAATGGCACGATGTAGATCTCTGAGAGGCAATTGAATCACCCAATAGCAGGACAATAATAAGGCCTGGAATCTCACCAATATTGCATGCAGTGAACAAACTTGGGTGATTAATTGGAAACTATTTAAAAAAAAGTCTGGTCAGAAGTAAAAAATTATAAACAGAACTGTAATTGGATTTGGTGTGGGCCCCTCTCTCTGTAAAGACACACATTAAATCTTAATATTTGAGTCTAGCCTCAAGGGCCAGCCTCGTCAGACAAGTTAATAAGAATGAGTGGAATAAGAGGAAAAGACAGCGCAGTGGAGAGAGACGCCTATTTATAGCAGCTTCTTGGAGACACAAAGCTCATAGTGATGGCCTCAGCTGCCTCCAGCAGAAAGACAGCATTGTGGACCCGCCTCCTCCTTCTGCGTGTGTGAGAGGGAAGTGGTTTGAGAAAATTAAAAGATGATTCTTTGTGGGTTAATTGAGCCTTTGTGAAAATGATTACCCAGCTCACTAGATAGTACATTTTTGGCAGAAACGTTGGCAAAAGAGAGCAAAGGAATACCTCTTCGTCTTTTCTCAGAATCAAATTCAATTTTCCCTCCGTCTTGTCTTTGTCCCAAGAGTTGAAGGACAAACTGATTTAGCAATTCTATCCTTAATGCAATCAACAACACTGCTGAATTTTTGTCTAATTCTTTTAGAGCTTCGTCCTATAGTACCTCAATAATGACCTGACATGCTCTGGACTGGACAATGTGCGCACCCATATATTATAATTAGGGTTAAATGAATGAAACAAAACTTTTATTTCTCACAACAGTAAAGAATCCCCTCTATGTCTTCTTCTATACCGACCCCTTATGGCTGCAGTTTCCACATTTACACAAATCCAGGTGCTATAAAATAAAAAAAACATTGGAATTAGGGGGCATTAAGTCTAACCATTTTCTGGAAGAGGTCCCCGACTCGCTGATGGTGGCTCCACTGCTGCACTCGAGGGAGCAGCCCGTCGTAAAACTCTTTGTGGATCTCATAGAGCTCAGGCACTTTGAAGAAGATGGTCTCAATCTGAGCTACAGTGAGCACCGGCTGAGAGGTGGTAGCTGCGGCCTTTAGAGGCTTCATAGGCTAAAACAAATAAAAGAGGCATTACATAGGTTTGTGCATGGAAGACAACTGACTAATAATGTGAAAATGATGATGATATGACACAGTAAAAATGATTCATATTTTCATGATAGCCCCTTAGACATTCTCTTGCTTATAACAGAAAATAAAAGTTTTATACTATATTATGCATACATAGGATTCATGAGTGAAAAAAACACCTTAAGAGCCTCATAGACATTTATATGACACCACTTCTCTCAGATACTGTTCACATCACTTAATAAACTAATAGCTGTTGAAAATACAGAGAAAACATCCATTCTAGTTCTACTTCTATTTGCACAGAAACAGAACAGAATAGGAAAACATAAATATAGAAAATGAAAGATAGAAAAATAGTTTAATAAAGACAATGCATCTATGAGGCAAAGATAATTGAGGACCATATCAGTGTACAGAACTTTGAGCTAAATGCTAAACTTCACTAAGAATATATAATATAATGTGTGTGTTTGTTCTTACCAAAAGCAGTGCCTCCAGGTGACTGAGGTAAGTCTCTTCACTCGCCAAGATCCCAGACAGGACCCACTTCCTCATCTCCAAACCTTTCTCCAAGTCACACTCCGTCTGCAACGACAACAAAGTAATTCCATGTTACTGTCTGGACTCAACTGTGGAAATCATTCATTGTTTTTTCACAATGAGATATTTTTTGTTCACAATGGATGCCCCCATTTGATAGTTGGTCATTGGACTGTCAACACTGAACTGAAAAAAAGTGTTTTATACTGCTGCATACGTCTGGATGGAGTAAAATTTTTGGTAAATTCAGTTTTATGGTATATTGTGTTGCAGTGAAAGTGTCCCTTTTATGACATAGATGCTTAAATTGTTTATTGTGAGGTTGGAAACACAATAGAAGTTGGCTAATGCACCTTTATCCCTAATAAAAATAGCTATTACACTATTGTTATACATTTGATCGATACAAACAAAAAGCCTATTCTGTTGTTCCCTTGTAGCACCATCTGGAAACTCAAACAGCAACAAATGGCTCGTAGACAGCCAAGTCAGAGTTCAGAGCTGGACCTGGAGCTGAACTGGTTTAACTGACTTCTCTGAAATAACTCAAACAGGCAGCGTCTCTGGTGGGAGCCTCGTTGGCACAAGAATACATCTGATGAGTGTGTGTGAGAATGTACAAGAGCCGAGTGTGCACAAATATGTACATCGCAGTCCAGTCCACGTGGGATGGGAAGAGTGTTACTCCTCAAGGCAGTGAAGAGGAACACAGAGATGAAGCTGTAGTCTGGAGCTTTTCTAAAATAAGAAATTGTTTAAAATCCTTAACATTTAGTATCTGGCCCGGTTCTATGATGTAAACTACTAGGTAATCTGTCTTTTTCAAATCACAGTTTATGGGTTACCACTCTAGTTGAGCATTTGAGTGGTGTGGCAGCTCATACAAAATTTGACATTGCTGTAGAATTCAGAGGAGGGGCCTAAGTTAAACAATTTCTCATCTTGGGACTAGACCAGGGGTGGGCAAACTTTTTGAATTAAGGGCCACATGGGGTTTAAAAATGAGCCAAATGGGCCAGCTGGTATTGTATTCTTTGTAAATTGCAACCATTTCTGACAAATGAGACATACAGCCTTTGATCGGACTTCAGTGAAAAACTAGGCCTGTGCTGTCGTCCCCGACAGCAAGGTGTATATCGGCGAAAACGGCCCCGTACGTCTGCCCCGTACGTCTGCCCATACGTGCTACAACTGTTACCAATGGGA
>JAVQKC010152978.1:0-46110 GCA_036025475.1 Philypnodon macrostomus
GGAAGCGTGGCTGCCAGTTTGCACCTACGGCCCCTCCGACCACCACCGAACACCAATCACACAACCACATTCATTCATAGGCAATGTGGGTTAAGTGTCTTGCCCAGGGACACAACGACTGTGCGCTCGAACGGGGGCTCGAACCACCAACCCTCTGGTCGAGGGGCGAGCGCCTACCCCACTGCACCACTGCCGCCCGTGCTCATTTTACTCATTCATCTTTCCACAGGCAAATAATTACATGTGTGTTCTTGTGTCACATACAGTATCTATGCGCCATGTGCATGGTCAGAAACTTTGGGAGCAGCAAATCATATCAGTGAGAAATGGAAAAATAGGTAATGCACAAGTAAAGAGATTCCATCAGCAGCTTGTATGAGGCCGGGAAGGTGAAGGCATGGCCACTCAGCCATGGAACTGATAAGATATAACAGCCAAAACTTTATTTAAACAGCAAGCCTCAAAACAAGGTTACAAGCTGTTTTACAAGAGAACTGTAAAACAAATCAAAGGTGGACAGCAAGATAAGATACATCGAGTTGGAAGTGCAACAGATGGAAATGTATTCGTTTTTATTTACAGTGCAGTATACACATGGCTTTAGTACATCTGCGCCGAATCTTTTTTTTTTTTTTTTTTTTTTCCGGTCATGAAAATATAACTGGTATTGTCTAGTTAAGGCGTAAATTCTCTACCAATTGAGCCATAGTCATTCATTAAATCTCACAAGGATGAAGAATTCCCAAATTATGGATTTAGTATTTGGGCCTAGCCTCGAAAGGTTATTTTATTTACACATAACGTCAATATAAAAACATTTTAATGAGGTATCACCTTTACTTTGAAAGCCAGTATATAGAGCACAAAGACTATTGTATGGTAAAGAAGAGACAGCTTGCTTTGAATCATTGGATAGGGAACACTGGTGACAAGCTGGGCAGACCTGCCTGAGCAAGTTCTAAAGTTCTATAGGTTCCTTTTTTAACATTGTGAAAGCTAATGTCTTGGCTAAAGGAGAGTGCTTGTCTGCATTTCATAGACTTGTGTTACAGAATGATAACAGCAAAGATTTAAAATAAAACATCTGCAGCACATGTAACTGTCCTATGTCCTCAAATGTGTTCAAGGTGTTTTATATAAAATGCTCAAACATGTGTTTGCTGGTACAATTCTATTTGAAGACAGGTTCCATAAAAGTGTATTTTTGTGCTCATCTTTATTATAGGCTTGAGTGCCAATACAAGTGCCCATTTTCTTCCTTTCTATTTCTTTCTTTCATACTTGTTATCCATGGCTCCTGATAGCCTCATAATAGGATATTGAAGATTTTCTGCAGATGCACTGATTATAGTTGCCCAATAGTGTGCTCTGCAGCGTTGAGCAGGAGTCATCCCTGTGATTGCTCAAGGTTAGTTTTCATGAAGTTACCTGTGAGGCACTTCATAACACAAGGGAGCTAATTACAGAAGGTGCTTTTATCCAGCAGCAAAACAGAAATCGGTGACATTTAGACAATTACTTTATGATTGGACCTCCTCAAGCTAAGAAGCATAGTGGAAATTTGAAATCCTTCTCTGAGTGATAATGTCTGCTGCTGTTGGGCAAGTGTAATATGAGATGAAGCTGTAGATATCATTTAGTCATTAAAAACAATATTTTTTTCATCCAGTGAGGAGTTTAATTTTGAAATGTGTCATGATACTCTACCCAACAAAGATTATAATTAAGCAAGAAAAACACTCTGTTGAGCTGTCTGCTTGTTCCAGGGGCGTATCATCAGGGAATTCAGTAAGTGCAGTTGTTCTGGGTGCTGCAGGGGTCCCACTGACACTAATCCTATTCAATAATAAGATTAGCGAATGTAAATAAAAGGCAAAAGATTTAATATGACATCTTCGAATGTCTAATATGACATATGGCATCTTCTTTCCATTTGTTCTGAGAAATAATATAAACATGATTTAAAACACATGATAATATTAATAGGTATAGTCAGAAATGAACAATGTAGGATACATATTTTGCAAACAAGCTCGGATGTAAGAGCTATTTTGGCTCAAACCATTATGTGTTTTAAAAGTTGCACTACCTGATTTATTTTCGCTTGTATTTTAGCAAAGATAATTATTTAGTTATTAGAACCGCATAACAGAATCATCTGAGAAAAAAAATGAGACTTTGAGGTCACCGGTAGGCTGTGTTATAACGGCTTTTGTTTTAAAGCAAGGGAAGGAACTGTCTAACCAAGCACTAGAGTCAGCTGATGTTTCACAGCTTAAACTATTCTCTCTGTTATGTTATTCTCATACTTCCTGGCTTGTGTATGTACTTCCTGGTTTGTGTGAGACCATGATAGAGGATCACAAAGGAGACAAATTTGGCAAGGGGAGTGTATCATTCAAACTTAGACCAAATCAGGTTGTACAGCTGTAATTAAAGAAAAATATTCCTATATTTTATCATATTCATGTCTATCGGTGAAATTAGTCCATTCTAAAACCATCTACTGGGGCCCCTTAATAATCTTTTTATGCCCCTGATTTGTTCCCTGTAATGAGAGCAGAACTGGTTTGTGTTTGGTGTGATGGTGGCCCGAGCGACAGATGGTCTTTAAACACACTCATATATCATATCATATTTACACTTTCACCATCAGAGCAAAATTCATACATTCATGACATATTCCACTTCTTGAAATATTAACTCATAATATTATCTTAGCAGCAGTAAAAATCAAGCTGTAAAACCAACAGAGGAAAAATCTGGCATTAACTCCCACACTGCCATCTCACCTGATCAAAGCCAATGACACAGAACATTTTTTTTTTTGCTCTTAATGCATTTCTCATCAGACTTCATTATGCTAGCCTTAACTCAACCCCGCTCTCTTTCTCATATACCTCATTAAGTCATTACTTGCAGAGAGGGGTTTTAACCTTTGCATCAGACAGTTATCTCTTTGTTGCACGCTTCAATGTGTCATTTTGTGTGAAAAGAGAAGAACTTTTCAGAGGAGTAGTGCACCATTGAGAAGATGGTTTTCAGCTTGGGTGAGGATAATATATATTTTCTATGCCTTGCTTTGGGGGAAATGCTCTGCAAATGGCTCTGTTTCACGATTGTAAATCTGTAAACTAATTCCTGGAGTCATTTTGCTAATAGACAAACCAACCAAAAAACCAGTAACAAAAACCACATTAGAAGCAGTTTTGTAAGCGTCAACCTTTGCCAAGCCATCTTCGAAAGCATTACCCCATACATTCCTTTACACTAAATCCCATACTGTGCTATTTACACAAAAAAGCGGTATACAAATTGTGCATTTTTATTGTCTCAATTTACTTAAGTTGATCAGTCCAACTAGAAATGATGTCTATTTCATTGATACAGTTTAAAATGTTACGGGTTAAAGCCAATGTATTTTTGCATTAAGCCAATTAAATCTCTGCCCTATTATGACTTTAGGTCATCTTGCAAATACACAGACAGAAATCCAACTGACAAATAAACCAAAAAGAAAATATACAATAAAGATGAGATTTATATATATATATATATAATATATATATATATAAATAATAACAAAACATAAAATAAACTCTTATTGATTTTACTGAAAACATGGTGGCTGTACAAGACTGTCAAAGTGAAAGTTCATAGTATGATTTTGGAGAGAGCTGGTGGCACACAGTGTTCTTTCAAAGCAGTGAACTGGAAAGGTTGTGTTGTCTCACAAGGTCAATGGAGGTCAAATTATGAATTTACTGCTCCTTACATGTACGGTCACCCTGTTCTCGGCTGCTATACCTGGGACAGAACCACAACCTGTCATCCATGAAACTCATTTCCCTCCTGCCTATCTGATATTAGGTTATTATCACGCTCCTATCATGTCATATGAGGCAGGCTTTAAGTGGCTGTGAAAACTCGTAAACAACAGAGTGAGCCTGTATGCTATAGTCATTATCAGGAAGGAAGCCTCTGCATCTGTCCCGATAAAATCACAGATTAGTGTTTTGAGCTGCCATTGCTTCATTTTCTGTCTCTCAATTGTAGTTTTACAGGAGAACTTTATTACCATGTGGTTTTCCTGCCACTGATTTTCATTATTATTGCTTTGAATGCAGAGTTTATGTCCAATCTAAATTCAGTTTCAGGGGCCTTTTGCTCTGCCAAAGAACATATCTACAGGAAACACTGGAATGCTATTATGTACTTATTGTGTTGGCCACATTCCTAAAACAGGAAATGGCGATGGAATTGGGCATGATTATCTTTCTGACATCATCGGATGCTGGCTGTGTGCGAGTGAATCCTTCCCCCTCTTTTACCAGGTTTGTGTGACTTCAGCGAAAAATGAAAATCCAGCTCCTGTAACAGTGGCGTCTCATCTTCCACTCTCCTGTGCGGCTTTGTAACTCTTCTGCCTGGGACTGTACTCCGCTCTGCTCATCCTCTCTCTGTGGATGCCGTTTAAAGCAGGATATTCAAAATGGCAATGCGTTTGGGGAACACTTAGGTACATAGACAGTCATTCACAGCTATAATGCAGGCATAAAATACCTAACAAGTCCCTCCAGGATATCTCACTTTGGGGCTGTGTTCACATAAAATATTTCATTTAAAAATAGTTGGTAGATGCTTCCTCTCACTCTCTCTCACTAAAGATTATGACAAAATATTTAGTTTGCTTTCAGAGTTTTTGATGGTCTGGTCCATGCATACTATATGTTACACAAAGCCATCTGGCAGTGCTCTAACTTCCACTAAGACTAGATCAGATTGATTCTTTGTTGATTCTGAAGGAAATTTAAGTGAGCAGTGGTTTTCCACCCCTAACTGCTGTGTGCAATGGCCAGGAATAGAACCATGGAATAGAACTCAGGGAACAGAGCCCAGGAATAGAACACAGGAACAGAACCCAAGAACAGAACCCAGGAATAGGACCCAGGAACAGAACCCAAGAATAGAACCCAGGAATAGGACCCAGGAACAGAACCCAAGAATAGAACCCAGGAATAGAATCCAAGAATAGAACCCAGGAATAGAACCCAGGAACAGAACCCATGGAATAGAACCCATGGACCATAACCCATGGAATAGAACCATGGAATAGAACCCATGGAATAGAACCCATGGAATAGAACCCAGGAATAGAACCCATGGAATAGAACCCAGGAATAGAACCCAGGAATAGAACCCAGGACAATAACCCAGGAAAAGAACCATGGAATAGAACCCATGGAATAGAAAAGGCAGCTACACTCACCACACCACCATCCCAATAAGTGGTAAAGATATATGTTAATTCAGTGAAACATAATAGACAGCTCACCATGATGTGTTTTAATCACAGAAAAAATATTATTAAGCCAGAAGCATAGTTTGTACAAAAAGCTTATCAAAAACTGTATAAGGCACCACTCACTGTCATTAACCACATGAAATATATACAAATAGAAAAGAACAAGAATGAAGAGCATAACGCATTAATCCTCTGAAGACCCAAACAGTTAGGCTTCAGGAAGACATATTAACTGGAGCTGAATGGTGATAGCCATACATAGGACGGACATAGGGTCCAAAGGCTCTGGACATAAGGTCACCAGTGCTGTACACACAAACAGACTGCAGAGAATTAGTACCTTTGAGATTAGGGCTTTGTGTTTAAAATCAATTCTTTAGCTTTTTTGATGGATGCCATGGCGTCTTTGTGTGAGCATCTGACATGTGGGTGTCAGGTGCTATAGGAATTCACAAAGGTTAAGATGATCTACACAGAGCGAGCGCAATGCTGTCAGATCATAGGTTCTGTGATGGTGTGGCAGTGTGCTCTAATAGAATCTGAAGGAACCCAGACATGGAGAGATTTATAAGACTACGACCTTTCCCCTTACCGCCCCAGCAGCTTTGTTCTCGGGCGCGTTATCAAACACTTCAATGCACAGATTTACATTTTCACCAAGGACAGGACTTTTTTTTTTTTAAAGTCTAATCTCCATAGATATAGTCCACACCTATTCCCATTATTTGATTTTTGGCTCCTCTTAGAAAATGATAAGGTCCTGAGTCCTGCATCTCAAACCTATTAGTACATTGATGGCAGCTGTACAGACATCTAACATTATTCTTTGAGAAATATGAGTTGCAGAAAGAGGCTGAGTTCACCGTGTTCCAGTCTCGGCTCTCTGGTTTAGACGAGTCTGGTGATTAAGGTTGCATTCACACCTGTTTGGTCCGGACTTTCCCGTTTTGGTTCCGGGCGATAGTTCCTCAAAGGTTTCCCAATGAGTAATAATATAGCTAAATAAATGCTTTCTGTTTTATCTTTATATCATTCATACAATTTCTCTTTAAAATCTACTCCTGTTTTGTGTTTATAATATTGATCCGTTTTAACTGTAAAACAAGGTGCTAGATGGGAAGCATTTCCACACATTACACATTGTCTTCCTGAGACACACCTCTGACTTTACGGAAGTTTGCGAACCAAATAAAGAAAATGGAATAATCTGGAAGATCCTAAATGCGGACCTTGCTGCGGACTGTCAGGTATTTATAATTGTAATCATGTTTTCTCAATGTTGTATGTATGATTCAATTAAGAGTATTACCATGATGTGCTTTTGTAACTACTTAGTGTCAGTATGACTACAGGTATGCTGGTATTTATGGGCTTGGGATGGGGGCCTGACCCTTAACCCTCGAATGCCTCAAGCCATGGGATGCAAAGTCAGATTGTCTCTAACTACCAGCTGTTCACAAGATAACGCTGTCATTGTGAAAACAAGGACAATTGATGAGTGTCCGGAAGACTTACAATTAAGCAATTAACACATTAATGGACTTTTTGGGCTAGACGCATTAGAGCCAAGGAGGGACTGAGCAGATACTGGGTGGGGCTTGAGCAACACCTTTAAAGTCTATGGTACTTTCATTGAGGGAGATTAAAGATAGCTTACCACGCTTCCTTGTGTCCTAGATTTGGGGTCTACTCATGAGTAAAATAATATAACAATAATAAGAATCAGTAATACCACATATTAAAACAGAATCCATTAAACCTACTGTATCTGGATTATGTATAATTCTGCCCCGTTTCTTCTGCCTTGTCTCCAGGTGCTTGCCGATGCAGTCCATTTTTTTAATAGAACACAAAGCAGTAAAAGCAATCTCGTCCGTCTCCTTGTCCATGTCACTATACACAGATTTAGCAACATATCTGGTTTGACCTGAATATTTCACTGGTTGATTTTTTTACCCCAGCTGACCCATCAAGTTGCGATTGAACTCTGTTATAGATGGCCCATGAAGATGCGTTTTGTCACCTCATAAACCAGATCATGCCAGTTTTCCATGTCCCGTTGAGCCTGGCCCGGACGTCCTGTCTATCTGAAGTGGGAACTTTCTCTGCAGGAGTCACCATCTTTTGACTATTTTGGACAGCTGTCATTTTTTGAGTTTTTGGTAGTTGTTATCCACACATTATCATTACTATGTGGAAGATTTTCTACCATCTGCTCACTGTGTAAAGCTGTTTGTTCTGTCGTAATTTATGATCATAGCCTAGTCTGTGTTCAGTGGTGGACTGGTCATTTTGAAGGCCCTCTGGACAGGGTCATATCAGAGTGGCAGTCCTGGTTGTGTCTGGAGCCATTTTGAAAAGTTCCCCATAAATATGTCCACCTCTGCACAGACTTTTCTTCTAAATGTGTTGTGTCCTTCATGTGGTGCCATGTTCTCTGTATAAGGATGTGAGAGAGCAGCTGGCTGAGCTTCTTGTACTGGCCACTGCAGACACACCTCTCTCCCCAGGTGTCTGTGGTCTGGCCCTGCATCAGCTCATCCAGAAGAGGAGACACCCTCTCTATCACCTCCTCCACAGAAATATCCTTGTGCCTGGTTAACTGGCAGCACAGTTTCTTTACTAAACTGTTTATGCTATATTCCCTTCAAACAGGACTTTTTGCCACCATCAGAGGAAATAAAGCTATTCTGTGCTGTGTCACCTGCATAAGACCTTGATTCACCTGAATCATGGTGGCCCATTTCGTCCATTATGATTGTGACAATTGTAGATGCAGTGCTAGCAAATCTCTGTCCCGCCTCATTCTAGTGCGTGAGTCTGAATGAGACAGCCTACTAGAGCCCGCATGAGGTAGTCATGTACAACTGCCACCTCAATCAGAACTACTGTGAACAAAAGATTAAGCAATTAAGCAAGTTTACACCTTTTTTTTATTTGGACAAGAACACGGACAGCACACTGAATGATTTCAGTCATGTCAAATACTGTACTCCTATGTTCCTGTGTCAGATAAGAACAGGATCATTTTTCAATCCTATAATAACATTACAAGAGCATTATAAATGATCTGACAGTTCTAGATTTAAGCTGCATTAACTGGTGGTCAGTGTAATTGTATCTTTTTTCTTCCCTATCATAAAGGTGGGTGTTTTGTGGTCTTGTAATGAGCTTTTGTCCTGTAGATTAGACACTGTGAGAGGGTGAGAGCCAAGGATGTCTGCTTGATCTCAAGTGTGGGCTCCAGGGCAATTAGCGGTGGCTGTTATTATTCACTTTGATAGGTGTTGCCATTTGCTTATGTCTCCTGGTGAGCTCAAATTTAACCTTGAAAAAGCCTGGGGAGGATCCCCATCAAACTTTCTTTGTGTCTGTCAGGATGTGTCTAGAGAAGGGCTTGATGTAGGTTTTATCAATTCTGTGTTTTTGGAGCATTGTGAAGTAAAGCCTTTGGACTGCTGTTTGACAACAGTCAATATTGTTTTGTCATGTATGGTTTGTGCAGTTTGGCACCGAAGGAAGGACTATCATCCGATATAGTTCATGGGCTTAAAATCAGCAATGTACAGGGTATCCTGGAGAATGATTGTTTCATTCAACACACTGGCACTATTCAGTTTTTTCAGTGTTCCAAAGAGAGCAAAATGAATCACAACAGGAACCATTGTGGGTGTATCTGAAGCTACAATTTTAAAGGATTGTCATTTAGGGTGTTCTCACACTGCACCAACTGTAATGTGCCCAGCACCGATTTGACCCCAAAGTACGGTACGTTTGGCCAATATGAGTGTGGCCAAGCAAGCCAAACTAACAGCACAGCAGTACCATGTTTGATGAATCTGAATCATAACGTTGTCTACTTAGAAGTTTAATGAGTGTTTATCTGTTTTGTTTTAACAAACAGGGCATCCTGGTGATGTTAGCTGTAGCAGCCTGTTGTCTCCCTGATGATGTAAACGGGCTTTGCCACAGTATGGCTGTTTGAGCCGAGGCCATAGAACAATCTACAAACGTTCTATGGCATTGCAGCGGCAGGTTGTGAATAAAATTGGTTACTTTTAAATTCCGTATATGACAAAACTGACGCTTTTCTTCCCTACTAAAGTGGCAATGGCAGCAGTGGTTTACATTAAAACACATAACACACAACTATTTAATCAAAACCTTTCAACCCTTTAGTGCACCAGCTGTGGCCAGGGCGAGTTCTTTTTTGAGTCAGTTCCACAGGAGTGAGCAGTCCGGTGGAGGCAGGCACTCATGGCCGATTCTCATGGCTGCATGAGCTGCTGCCCGAAATCTCTCTTTAAGCTTGACAAATATGATCAATTCAGTTCTGCAAAATCCAGCAGGGAAGAATATGCTGACAGACAAGTGGCAGAAGAAAGGGAGAGACAGAGATGGATTAAAGAAGTGTGGGATGAATGCATGAACCGTTCAGATTGACTAACTAAAGCATTTGCCACCATCACCTAGTATTTAAGACAGGACATCCGCTAAACAACACTGCATCCACCACCATTGTCTTATGTAAGTGCCCCAGATGCCTCAGATCTGTGATTGGGAAGTGGGACAACAAAAACACATACCAGCCAGCTGCTTACACAACCCATGTATTTAAGCTCCTGCATTATAGAGCTGTGTAGGTATAATCATGCCTCTACCCTCCAACATTTGCTCTTCATATACACCTCATTATATAGCACATCTACATCTACATTTTTAAGAAAAAAATTATCCAACCCCAAAAGCAGGTAGTCATCAGTAGTTGTCGGCTGCTCACATCTTTCTGCCTCTCCGTGCCAATACATAGCAGACTAATATTGTTGAGATCAGGTTTGTGAAGCTGAACTAGGAGAAAAAAACTAAAAAAAAGAAACACTTCTTTACTGCATTTCTTAGACATTTTGATAGTATATATGCTCACATTGAAGGGACCTGCAACAAAAATATCCCTATATCCAATACTATGTAAATGTGCACCTTGTTGATGTCTTGGGTGATTGCACAACTGACCCACACATTACAACAAAGATAGACAGGAGACTTTATTGACACTGATTGTCTGTGACAGGAACAACTGCCAAACAGACACACTATCTACTTCAGTGTTTCCCAACCACTGTCAATTTGTCTTTTAGTTTTATTTTTGGAGCATTTCATTGCCTTGCATAAAGCGTGTAGCGAAGGAGAGAGTAAAAAATGCAGCAAATAGTACCTCCTAGTCTTTTCAATGGCATTTAAAAAAATACTTGGATTAATGTCATTTGCAAATAATGCAAACTAGTAAACCACACTGCTCTTATAGGGTAACTGTACAGACAATCTAGGGCAGGGGTGTCCAAACTTTTTTCACTGAGGGCCACATGTCAGAAATCTATACCGAGGAGGGCCACTTGCTGAGGGGTTTCACTTCACCAAAAGTCCCCTTCAGTTGGATCTGTTTTCTGACACTAATGTTCAGGTTCAGGTTTATTCATTTATTTCCCCTCTACATTACAACAATAACCAAACAGAAAAGTGGACTTGGATTATGTAGAGTCAAATGCAGTAAAAAGACTATTTGAAACAATTGAGATGTACGCCTGAGGGCCACAAAAAATTGCTCTGTGGGCCGCATTTGGCCTCCGGGCCATAGTTTTGACACCCCTGATTGAGGGTATTACTATATATGTATAAACACTATACAAACCTGATTTTACAATATATATGGTGCTTATCGTATCATGTCTGGGTCTGTGCTTCTAACTCCTTATATTTATTCATCTGTTCACCATGTTTCTTTCTCTCCTCCTTATCCTCCTTCCCCTCCTCCCCCTTCTCCAATCACTGTGAAATTGCATGGCAGTTAGTTGTGGACTTTCTTAACAGAGAAATTTGCCTTCTTTCAGAATCACTCTCAAGCATTCCTGCATTTAAATATTTATTTTGCAGCCAGTTTCACAGACATGCCCACCCAGGCAGCCAGACATATTGTATCTTCTCACAAATGTGCTCATGTAAACACAATTCACACCTAAAAGTGGTGTTACTGACATGGCATCAGCCCAATAGAAACTATGCTGTTGATTGACTTGGGGGAAAAACACAGCTTGTAAAGAAAAGCATTGGATGGATGTACATGCTACAGGAATCATGACCGTCGTATTTCTGATGTTATGTACCCAGACAAACTATACATTCCTTATTCCCGCACAAATCTCTAAGCAGGGCAGTCCCCAAGGTATGTGAGCATGTCCAAGTCACAGAGACAAAGGAAGCTGTCAAGTCTGCTGGCAATTTTCATTTTTCCTTGATGTGTGGGGGCCAGCTGTCTCACTGAGATTGTGATGTGACACCAGCTCTGGCTCACCTGTTGGTTCCATGCATCAGATGTTCTTCTTGACTTTGCTTTGAACTGTGCTTCCCAGACTAAGGCCCTGGTTCAGAGGAAGAAGACACATTGTTATCAGCTCCTTCATATTATTTGTTTTACTTCATTTCATTTCGTTTACATGCTCAGGTGTTTCATACCTATGCTGCTTTTACTACAGACTATGCCTGCTGGGCTTTAGATGTGATCAGAAATATTGTATCTGTGGGAAAATGAGCAGAGGTATTGTATTGTGGATCTAGAATAGGGTTGTCCAAACTAGAGCGAAATGCAGTAAATGAAAGCACCTTTCTTTTCTTCATTATTAAGTTCTCTTACATTTTTGGAAATTAGAATCACTTTTGTAAAATGGCTCCACTGTATTCTATACACAGATCCTTTGTTCTTTTAGTCCAGATGATTTATTGTGGGATGCTGACATCACAATACCTCTGGAGTTAATGCACGTAAGGTCCTGCTCAAGTCCTCAAAGATAGTGGAATAGCAAACTGGTGCGCTGTCCTTGGAGCAGAGAGATTTGAGACTATGTCCAAATGTGGCAAATATTCACCTTTCTGAGACTCAGCTGGTGCCAGACCGAGACAGTGCCCTGACACCTGTGTGGAGCAGAACAGTCACCACAAAACATCCCTTATTACCCCACTTCATGCAAACACTGACCTTTAAGAACAGCTTGTATTCTGAAAGGCTTTAACTATATCGCGCTAAAAATATTACTTTTATTTATAATCTGTCACTGACTACTACTGTATAATTAATAATTGGCTCAAGCCAAGATAATAGCACCTTCTTTCTGTTACTGCACAAAACAACATTCTCTCTCTCTTTTGTGTGTTTGTTTTTCTTAGATCTCTTTTTCCCCACAAGCTCAATAATCGAATTACATTGACACTATATTTGTTTCTGTTAGGTAATGGAAGTAACTTTAGAAAAATAAGAAGAATTCAATCTTGTTGCACTGATTATTTTAATGAATGAATGAATTGGTGTGAATTAGTACTGGCATAATGCTAAACTATGATTTTCTAAAACTGCCAGCAAACCATTTCTGCCATTTTAAGTGAGATTTTCTATGTATTACTTCTATGTATTAAATGTGTACTGTACATATGTGACGTCATGATGTACAGAAGCCAGCAGACAATGATTTGAATGAATGTCCTTCCCTTCACATTTAACACATTTGTATTTTCAATGTCTTTCTCTTCTTTAAACTTCTATAACATCCTTGAATTTCTTTCCTCTATCATTTAAGTATTTACTTCTACAATGTTGCTTCCCCTAAAGCTGAGATTACTTTTTCTTAAATGTTAATATAATCTTTTGGAATTAAATGCCCCCTCTTTGTCTCCTATCTCCCAATCTGTTAATCACAATTGATCTCGTATATTTCTCTTCTCTCAGCTCGCACATGTGAAGTGGTGCTATGCACACAACACCTTCTGCATGTGTGCTGTGTATCGTCTGATTTGGCAGCTCACACAGTCACACTCGTGAAGGGTCCGGGCGGCTCCCTCATTGTTTGAAGAGTGCTGCTTTAATTAGGACAGACCAGTCTTATCTGTGTGTGCCCAGCTAATGTGAACATGAGCCTCAAAAGTTAGCCTTTCCGTCTAAGTTTGTGAGCATGTGACCATAGTGCCCCCATGTGGACAACAGTGATGTAGAAGACATTCAACGGCTCTCTTTGCCACAGTCCAGTGGCATGTGTTATATTTGGAAACACAATTTCATGCTATCAGTATGAGCTAGCAATTTCATTTAGATAGCTGTCCATATGTGTGTGTATGTGCTTGTGTATCTGTATGTTTGCATCAGAGAACAGTCCCCTCAACAACTTAACTCAAATGAAATGCAGGTTGTCATGGCAACATTTGGATCCACTGTAATTATGTTGATTAAAAATGTGGGAATTAATTAAAAAGTCAGGGAAGTAATCTCACTGCAGATGATCAGCAAAACATCAAAATGATCAGCTCACAGCCCCCACCTTTTATTTTGTGCGCTCTGTACACAAATATTGAACTACTATCACTGACCACTTTATTAGGTAGACCTTGTATCTAATAAAGTTGCCCCGAGTGTAGTCTTCCGTTGCCATAGCTACCAGCTTTATGTTTTGTCCTCATGTGTATCCGGAGACGGTTTCCTGCAGATGATGATGTAACAAGTGGTTTTCGGAGCTAATCAGTCTTTTTAAGTCTTTTTATTATCTCAAACCAGACACTGATATCTGGCATAATGAAGCACCACAGAACCACCACTCACTGGATATTGTATCGTCTTCAAACCATTCTCTATAAACCCTGGACTAAACATGGTTGTATGCATGTAAAAAATCCAGTATGTTATTAGCTCATCACTTTAAGAAATACCCAGAATGGTCCACCAGGCACCTACAACCAGGTAATATTGAAAGTCAGTTGGACACTTGAACAATGGGCTGTTACGTGAATAGGTCTCCCTAATATAGTGGCCAGTGAGTGTGTCTCTGTTTTCATATCCTCTTCTTTGTCTTTGCTTTTTCTATTCAGCTCATCGCCATCTTGTTAACTAGCATCACAAGAATGGCACAGAGAGACACCTCATTAACAGAAGTAACACACTAGCAGGCTTGCAAATGTACTTTTCTTTAGTTCTGATCTATTTTCACCTTCTTTTTACTGACAGAAAGAATACACAGCCTCAGCAAAGTGTAATCTGGTTCTTTTATTAGCGTAGGCAAACACAGAAACAGTGAATTTAACCCCCCCCCCCTTTCTCTCTTTCTCTCTCTCTTTCTCTCTCTTCCCTCAATCTGTCGCTGGTACCTGGTACTTTAATAAACCACACAGTTTCATCAGCCATCTCTATGTCCTGCACGTGGAACCTCCCATAGTAATGACGTTTAGCTATAAAGATGTTTATTGATTTTACAAAAATACACACTAAAAAGAGTCGTTTTAAGCAGGATTTGTGGCAAGCCTGCTTTACATATCTTGTTTCCTGCAGTGGTGATTCACTGAAGCTGTTTTTAACTACATTTTCTTCATGCTGATTTTGATGAGGCTTTTGGTTGATGGAAAAAGTAGTTTTTTAAGCTTTTATTGATAGGACAGTCTCCACAACAGGAAATCAGGGAGAACAGTGGGGAGTAACATTTGGCAAACTGAGCCAGATTCAAACTCAAACAAAAGTCAAGCTCTGACTATGGGCCATACGCTCTGCCGAATAGGCTAAACCCTGCCCCCCAAGTAGAAAAGTCTTGCAAGAAAGGGGACAATAAAGAAAATAAACTTCGTGACTCATTGGATAGAGCATTCATCCCTGAACTATAAGCGTTTACATTTTAAATAAGACTACATAAAGTACATCTATTTAGATGTGTGTAGCTCACATAGCTAATTAGCTTTTATGTCAAGCCTATGAATGCACATATGTTTAAGTATGTTAAGTGCTGAAGTTAAAACCAAACAGATGAAGAAGAAAAATGTATTGAATTATTTTGTACATTGCGTTGTTGTTGTTGCTGAAAGGTGGATTGTAAAGCATACAATATCCAGCAAGTGGCAGTTCTTGGGGCAAAAATACCTTGACCTGAATAGAAAGGCAGCATTTGCTTGAATAATCACTTGCATCTAGGTCTACAGAAGTCCATGTACTTAACAAACAAGCTCAACCTGATAAAGTGGCCAGTGAGTGCATAATATGGCTTTAAAGTCCACCTTCTGAATTTGCACCTGTTTAGTATTCAATAAGCCAGTGTTTGTGCATGTTCATCCCATGGTAATGGTTGTACCACTAAGACTTTGAGATATGTAAATGAAGTGCTTGTTTATCTATGGATATAAAACTAGTTTTATGGTCACGAGACAGGGCCAAGTCATTGATCATATGCACAGATGGCCCTCCCCATAGGCAGCATGGCCCACCTCTCTGCACAGACATCACTTTGGCCAAGTCTTCAAAGGCTGCTGCTTGTGGCCAGGCCACGTAAGGAGATCAAGAAAAGGCTCCTGCAGTTGTTCATGCTGCTTTGAGCACTTTATTGTTCATAACTTAAGACAGACTGTTCTATTCACAGTGATCATCCAAACCAATCAGGGAGAATATGGAACAATGCGTAAAATGTAAAAATTAACCAAATGCTATCAATTATGACATTTTCCAAATTGTTAGTTGCATTTCCTAAATCTTTGAGATGATTTGCGGCAATCAGATAAAAAGACACAAAATGGTTCAAATGTGCTCCAGCAGCTGTACATGTTCTGGAACATATTGTGAACCATTGCTTTGTTTTTATTTACGTTTTACACTTTGTCCCAACTTAAAAAGAAACGGTTTGTATAGTGAAATTGCAGCATGTGAAAATTGTGTGAGAACTTAATCTTTACACTTGATTTCACTTGATTCCAGCAATTGCTTTATTAGAATTGCAGGTTTGACTTTGTTTCATACATATGTCACGTTAACACATTTGAACATTTCTGCTAGTTTTATTGTTTTTGTCAACACACGCACTTCCAGACACTAATTCTGCCCAACGGGGTTTGATTAAATAAAAGGTTTCATGTGGCGTATTCTTCTTCTGTCACAAGGGCCCTTTCTACTTCCTTCTTGTGGGAGTGGGGCTCTTCACTCCTCTTCCTGCTGCCGCTTTGGGAGGGGTGGGGCTTGAGGCGGCAGGTGCGGGGGCGGGGCTAGGAGCAGTGGGCTGGGTCTTAGGCTGAGGGATCTCGATGGGCATTTTTGGAGGGATGATGGTCTTAGGAGTGAGAGTTGGTTTGGCCTCAGGAAGCTTCTCTCCGTGACGGTACACACTAACCTGGAGACACATAGGAGCAGTGGACTTTACATCATAGAACAGGGTCAAATGAAGCATATTTTACATTTTCTAACAATTGTTATGTTAGTAAACTTACAGATTAAACCTTAACGCAAATGTAAGTGGTGCAAATAAATATACATTACAGATTTATATTCAACATATTGTAAACGTGAATGGAATTTAGATATTTCTCAAATGCTGCATGGACATAGCATAGCATAACTTCTTCTGTGCTTCCCAGAGCTAGTAGAGCCAGTCAAGCAAGACACTATATATACTGTACAGTACTGTGCAAATGTTTTGGGCAGAAAGATGTGAGTAGCCGACAATGGTGGAAACCTACTTTAAAATGTTATACAAGGGGACTTTGACTGGATTTAGTTCACTTGCTCACTTCGCAATTTGTGAACTGAAATAAAGAAATAAAAACATGCCAAACTTTCGGAAGCCTCTTTGGTATTTTGAATGTTGCCATGTCTCCCAAATGAAGGTCAGAGAAAAGTTCTAAATCCTTGCATCAGCTCCATAACAAACATGATTTGCTCTATCTAACTTTTAAGCCCAAAGAGAAGCCTAATATATTTGACAAGATGGGTCAGAAATATCTCATGGCTCAAAGTAAATCTGCTCATTTGTTTTTATACAGCACTGACACTCACCACTATATCCACCGACTCCCCGCCATATTTGTTCTGGACAATCATGGTATATCTGCCAGAATCCTCCATGGAGACACCTTTGATCGTCAGACTGGCAAACTTTCCCTGGTCGAGCGACACGACGTACTGAAAGATGAGGTTAGGGAAAGAGAGGGGGAAGCGGAGGGAGGGAGGCTTTTAAAATATGGCTGTCACTTAAATTTTAACTCAAGTCTCAGCAGATGCATTAGCTGCGACTGACATCCCTTTAGTGAAAGACGACTGTTGGATTGACTTATATCACAATCAGATTTATTTTGGAAGTCAAAGAAAACAACTAAGATAATGATATGAAATGCCTTTAAAACATTGCACCTGAGAGTGTTTTTTACTTCACCTGACTCGAGACTGGCACCGCTCTGACTCACACACTGTGAGTGGTGCTCACACAGAATACATATCTCTTAAAGCTGCCCACACATCGCAAAGGTCTGTGTGCACTCGCACACTGGTTTTTTTTCAAGTACCACTTACCACGGCGCTCATTTCATTTCTATTACGAGACACTTTTCATTTGTGGAATTAAAACTCTGCTGCACACACTTAAATGCCATGTTAATAATGGTTGGCTTTTTAACTTTGTATACATGGGTTTAAACAGTTGCCGTCATTTACTCATCTAAATGTCAGCTCATTTATGGGGGTTGTGTCCATGTGACTTGTGGACTGAGGACAGCCGCCGTATCAGAGATGGGTAGTGACTAGTTACATTAACTTGAATAACTTGCAATCTTAGTATTAGTTTTACCACATAAATATGTTTCTATAGTATATATACGTAATATTACTATGGAGAAGCAATCAAATTTGAGTAAAATTATTTGCTGATTTACCTACTGCTGTATGTTACCTACACAGGTATTGGTTTAAGGATGGTAAATGTGTGTTTATTGTTTGTTTGATTACATCAGTGCTACTACTAATAATAATACATTCTATTTGAGTATTATTTTGAAATAACAATAATCTTACTTGAGTACAGTATTTGTACTGCATTGAACGTCTTTCCTGAGCAGAGATAGAGACCCTGCCTATATATATATATATATACAATGGATTTCAATTCTTGTTTTAGACAGATTATTAGCAGGTGAGGGAATGCCTACAGAGAGAGCAGAGTCAGACTGGGGTCCCTGGTGGACCATGGGTTTATCAAAACTGAATCTTCAAAGCTGCTGAGAGCCACAGGATGCTGATGATGTTGAAAGAGGCTCCACTGGCAGGGGGACACGCTGTAGATTTTGGTTTGTGAGCAAGTAGGTCAATGAGTTATCAGAGGTAGATTCCCCCTTCACAGATCACAGATGTGCTTCTAATACTGATCTCATAATGTAGATCTTGTACGCACTTGTACACACCTTCATCTCACATTAACCACACCTCTACTTCACCTCTACTTCACCTCTACTTCACCTCTACTTCACCTCTACATCACCTCTACTTCACCTCTACTTCACCTCTACATCACCTCTACTTCACCTCTACTTCACTTCTACTCACCCACAAGCCATACTTATACCCGCCAAAACCCCCACACACTGTTCATCTCCGTTCTCTCGGCCCACCCTCCCTTCCCTTGCTGCCTCATGTTTTGTCTTCCAGCCTCCAGAGAGACACCCACATTGGTCCAGATGGGGGTGGGTCCCTAATCAGCTGGGCTAACTACCAGAGACAGAACCCCCATACTGAGTCTCATCTAACCCAGCTATCTTCGCCTGCATCCCCCTGCATCCGAACCAACGTCATACCACAATTACCATCCATCCCATTCATTGCTGTTGTGGCGTGGTCCTTGCTAGTGAAATATATATCATCTCCATTGTAACAAATTGTCTAGTTCTAAATCCACTTTTCTAATCAGTCAGAAGCATACGTTCATACATTTTCATTGACATTCAAAGTCTATCCGATCTGTTTCTAGGCTATAGGTAATGTAGTGGTTTCTGCATATGAAGTTCTGTCTCTTTGTGGCACATTTTAGAGTGCATTGATTTAAGAAACTGTATATACTTTTTACATTTGTATTCTGAGTGAATCCAGCATGATACTACAGTACAGTAAATGTGAAATATGCCCTGTTGAACCTGACATGTTAATAGAAACATACTGTTGCAGCAGCAGAGGCTCTTTAATAAGGTAATTAATCATGAGAAAGGAGGGCGGGCTTGATGAAGTGCATAGAGCACATTGTAGACTGGTGCAATGCTACTACTGTATGTGCAACAGAGATGGGTATGAGTACTCAGTTACATTTACTCAGTTACATTTACTGTTACATTTACTTGAGTAACTTTTTAAAGTGACGTAACTTTACTCTTACTTCAGTAAAATCTTCGAACTTGGAAGAGTACTTTTGCCCACCTCTGTGTGTCATGTAATAGCTTTATGTTAACGTTAGTTTCTTGTGCCTTAATTTTCTAAAATATGATTTTATTTTTTAGTTTATCTTTTGAAAATATCAAAATCAGTTTATTATTTTAGTATTTTATTTTTTTGCCAGATTACCACAAAATTAAACAGATAAACTGACATTAAGCTCAAACAGTTACACAGGACTTGAGTCGTTTTTCTACTCTTACTCGTGTAATTATGTGAGTACTTTTTACTTTTACTTGAGTAACATTCTTTTGAAGTAACAATACTCTTACTTGAGTAAAGTTATTAGCTTCTCTACTCACCTCTGATGTGCAAGCATCAACCTCATTCTTATTTCAGAGAGTGAACTTTATCATAAGAAAAATCTAGATCATAATTTTAGTTCAAATGTGGCCCATACCTGATCATCAGGCTCCACATCTGCTCCGTTCTTCAGCCATGACACCTGAGGCTTGGGGTCGCCACACACTGTACATGTTAAACTCAGGGTCTAAAGAAAAGACAAAACATTTAGAACTCAAACCATAGGCAAGCATACACACAAACACGCGCGCATAAACACACACACACACGCATACACACATGCACACACATACACACACGCATACACACACACACACACGCACACACACATACACACACACACATACACACATACGCATACACACATACACGCACACACGCATACACACATACACACACACACACACACACACAAACGCACACACACACACACACATATACACATACACACGCATACATACACACACATACACAGACATGATACCTTCTTCTCCATAATAGTGACCACATCAGGCAGTCCTCCCACCACTTTACCACGGTCTGAAACAAAGGTTCTCTTTTATTTATGAACTTAAACAGTAAATGAACTAAACCAGTTCTGCGTATTCATTCATACTCACTCTTTTCTGCATAGGCCTCAGCCCTGTAAGATGGAGAGCAAACACAAAATTAGACAAGGCTTCACAAATGAAATATTAATTCATGCTTTGCAAAACCCAAAATAATCAAGTTAAGACAAATGAATAGTAGTGTAATTGCTGATTTCATACTGTGTCAGTACTGTTAGGACTGGGGAATATGACACCACATGCATAAACAATATCTGGTATGTAAAAAAGAACATATATTGATACGTTATACTGACAGTCAAGGTTTTGTAAATACTATGAACCCTTCATTGCCTCATGGTATATGAAAAATTTATATGATGCAAGGAAAAATATCAAATCCAGTATGAAACGATATGAGCGGCTAGCTGTAAACAAAATATACATTTTATATCCATTGCACTCCTAACCTTCTATGCTGATGGCCCATAACACTTAAAATGCCAAACAATGGGCTGTTTTAGCAGTCAGAACTTTACTAGTTTCATGGGGTATAGGGATTCTCAGTAGCACAGTGTTGGGTCTTTGTTTTTAGTGGGGTCTGGCGCTGCACGGCAAGGCCAAGGGTCACATGCAGAAGCAGATGGCTGAAAAGGGAACTCCTGTTGGCACTCTAAATCAAAGAGCAACAGGGTGTCATATGTCTGCATGCTCTTCAGATTGTTTTCTTAAATATAGTGTTAATTAGAAAAGACAGTTGAATGGCTTCTAAAGTGTGGGCAGCATTTAGTGATTGGGTAGAATTGATGTTTTTTTAATGATTTGGGGGGGCGGGGTCATTAAGTCAGCCTTTGCAGTGATGTAATTAGCACGTAGACGGACCTCTAGTGCCTGGCTATTCTTATCCTTGCTTTGTTGATATTTCAACACTGGATTATCACAGATTTCTGATTGAATCACTTATGAATCCTTGAGAAATCAAAATGAGACCCAATTTCCACTGAAAAATTGGAAATGCAGCAAATGTATGTAAAGCCTACACTTGCAGCTATGTATGCGATCCCTGGAGCTTAAATTAAACGTGTGCTTACAAAGACTTGCAGTGGATACTAGGTCAAGAGGGATATTGGGTTAACAGGAGCAGAAGTCTGTGAGCATGAAATCTGCCTCAAAAGTAATTTTAGGCCAAATTGAATTTACCTGAGAACAAATACATGAGAGCATCTGTTTCCAAATAAATTAAACCTCAAATAAGGAATGCTGCTACCAGCCCATAAACAGAGTGAATCCTGGGAAATCATTTCACATTACTTTGAGCTTTCAGTGGCCCCAAGTGCTGGAGCAACATGCAAATGGGAAATAAAATGTGATTCATCATTAGCAAAGGTATTCACAATACAGGTAGAGCAAAACTTTTCTTACTTGAGTTTCTGGAACTCTGCATAGGCTTTCTCATAAACTAAAAGACAAAACAGAACATACTGTATTATTTTACCTAATTGCCCTAAACAGAGATTTTAATGCATCAAGAACTCTCACACAAGAAAAATATATGTCATGTGAAATCTCAAAAATTTTGGATAATACCTGTTCATTAGTTTAGTGCATCATCAGCTCATTATAAACTGTTGATGTGAAGTGGCTCTTAATGGCCCAGTGAGTCAATAGGTTAATGTGAAAAGCTTACTTAAGTGATTTATTTGCTTGTATTTGTTGACACAGATACAACATAATGCATTTCTGTGACGGAAATAGCAACCCGCTGTGAAGGTAAACCCAGGTTGACGCGCATACTGAAAGCCAGCTAAAATAGATGGCTGGCAGAAGACAAAACGCCCTGTACAGCTGAGCAGAGCCATAAAGATGAGTGACGGTTTTTCATTCAAGTCGCTTCTCATGGTTTTAAAATCATTTCACACAGACCAAAAAAAAAATGTAAGCACAGGTCTGAAATGCTGACATGTTTGCCAATGAGATTTGCTGTGTTTTTGGCATGATGTTCTTTTAACTCAGAACATGGCCCTCTCAAACTTGACAGCTAATGGTGCGTTCCAGTTGTACTCGGAGGTCGGGATTACCGAGTTCCGAGTAAAAATCAACTGGAACGGCCCTTGATGTGGGAATTCCTACTCGGAGCAACCCCGAGATGGAAAATCCAACATGGCCCTATTTTACGAGACAATTCCAGATATAACTCGTATAATATTCAATGGACTTGTTTTTAATTTGATATGAGCCATTCACTACCGTCAACCCGGTACCTGTTAGCATGTTGCTGTGGTGTTTAGCGTCTGCAGTTACAAATGCATATGCTAATATCCGTGTTGTTGCTAATCCGGCTAACAGCTAAACAAACTTTTTTAACATATTAGATTTGTTTATTTCCGAATTAACAACTGGAACACTTTAACTCGGAGATTCTGTCACCCCAAGCTCTGACTTCCGAGCTGGAACGTAGCATAATCCTAATCAACAAAGAATAGGGATCCAATACTGAACTGACTGCTTACAGTATAATATAATGGAGGGTTTTTTTTAAATCTGACTTGCATGCTTTCACAGTGACAGAATAGACAGAATATAATAGTACACTTTTATGCTAAACTGGGCCCTGGTTTAGATTTTTTAAGCTTAATACATTCATGTAGCTAAGATTGGACAAATTAATTGCAGCTCCTGTCTGCATTGTGATCTTTGGATTGCATTGATAAACATTTTAGTAAAATACAGAGGTCTGAACTTCTGTGACCTCAATGCACTTTAATGCCATAGTGCAAAATGACACTATAGAGTGAGCAGTTACTGACCATCACCGCTGAGGTTCAGAGTGCGCTTGTGTGAAGTCTCAGAATCCACAATCACAATGGAGTACGCTCCCTTGTCCTTCTCCAGCGGCTCAATCACCTGTGAATGAATCAATTTTGATCAAATGACAGTACTGCACTAATGTTTTAGGCAGGTTATAGGTCATTTCATTAGTGGTTGTAGGCTGCCCACAACTTTCTGTCTCTTCTTGTGAATCCCATACAGACTCAGACGATTGAGATTAATTTAATAAAACTACACCAGGTGAAGATAGTAACTAAGCCAAGGTAATGGACTTATGTAACAAAGGTATAATACTGTAAAAAAAACAAAATCCTGGATCCAGACGGTGATACAGATTCACGCACCTTAAAATATTTTGTGCTTACTTTGCATTTTGTGATACAGCATAAAAAACTGAATTGTAAAATGTTAATTAATTTTAAATAATCAACAATAAAACGTGACTGCTCTGTTTTATCATCCTAATTAACCTATCAAGTACAGTAGCCCAAAATGCGTTTATTTATTAGGAAGAGTAGTCCTTTTGAAGACTATTATCTGTTTAATTAATTCTATTGTTGTTCCTGGTATCTCAATGATTAAAGTGCTCTACAAAAGCACTGCCTGAGGTGTTTTTTTCGTCACTGCTGCTCAACAGTTTCCCATGTATGATCCACTCAGAAAAAAGCCCCAACCTCCATTGTGGCCATAGCAGGGGTTCCTCCAATCACGAACTTGTCACTGTGGGTAAGCTTTGTCTCTCTGTAAAAGAAAGAGGAGAAGACATCTTATTTTGAAGGTACGTGCTGTTAGAAATGAACAGTCATGTTCACATGCTTGTCTGGTGTTTAGCCTAAGATCGCCAAGGGAATATGTCACTCAATGGTTCTAAAACTGTGGTAGAGGTAGCACAGGTGGTACAGGCTTCTTTCTAGTGGAATTATCTTGAGCTTCAAGTCTTGATTTAGTTCAATTTGGAGTCAGTGTTGTTCCTGTTTGAGTCCTGCTCTGGTTAGGTTTGAATGATGTGTAGTCAGCTGCCTAGTCCTGGTTTATATACAACTGGTATAGTATTGGTTTAGACCTAGTTTATGCCTGTATTAGACCTGGTTTAGACATTATTTAGACCTGGTTTAGTTCTGGCTTAGACCTGGTTTAATGCTGGTTTAGACGTGTAGTTGTATGGATCATGAACATCATTTTGACCTGGTTAAGGTTTGGGCCAGATGCAGTACCGGTTTAGCTGGTTTAGTAATGTTTTTAATCCTTATTTTATTCCTACGTTAGTCCTGGTCTAGATTGCGTCCTTACATCCCCTCGACATGCTCATACTTCTTTGATTTCTTATTATATTTTGTGTCTTTTGTTCTTCCTCCCTGGCCACTCTCGCTGTCTGTGTCCCTCCCTGCGTACTTTATAATCTCTACGGAGTACTATGGAGTGCTTTAAAGTCCACAAAAATAGGCTTCTTTAGAGGAAATGATAGAGCTGTGATTTCACCCCAAAAGAGGCCATTTTTACAGCTAGAACCAGGATTATTATTATGTAGTTTATTGTTTTCACCACTCACATTTTACTTTTTATACTTTTTAGTATGTCACATTTTATAATTACATTTTTGAATATGTAATTTTTTTTTTCCAGCGTACAGGATTCTCAAACATTCTTGAATAAAACACTTAAAATGTCCAGGTATGTTTCTGGTGAGGAAGCAACATTATCTCGAGATAAAAAGCCTGAAATATTCAAGTTAGCACAGACTCTCTTTACAGAAATTGTACGCATCATTATTTGCTTCTGAGTGGTTGAAATGTGTGATGTGATTTTGGTTGGATTTGTGCTTACCCATGATACCAGGTGACGTTCATCTCAGAGGTGTAGTACTTCATATGACATTGCAGCTGGATGCCTGTTGCCGTGCAGTTAATCACCACCTCTGCGGCACTGGCTCCTACGAGAGGCAATTGAGGTCACAAGGGTGGATCAGGGCACTTTGAACATCAGCGTTACACATATATTCTATCTGCCACTGGACAGCTATGAAGTCCTTTATCAGCCGCTAGTACAGAGGAAAGCAATTCTCCTCCAAACCACCTCCTAGAACCAAAGCACTGCTCTAACATTTATAATCTAATACATGATCTAATATCTGCAAATGAAATAACCAACAGACTAACTATATCACCTTAAGGTTGCAAAATATATACAAAACAAAAACCAATCACCACCCTCAAATCCGTTAACCAGCTCAGCAGATACATGCACTTTCTCATTTATTGTGTTACATACCTAATTGTGATCTTGACTTGGTAGTCGATACATACACTGTATTTTTAATTTATAGATCATATATTTTTCCTATTGATGTATTAGTTGATGTACAAAATTGTAATTTTCATAAATTTCACCAATGAAGTATTTTCTATCTAATCCATTCCACTTTGTATTAGTATTCATGATCCAAATATACTTTCAGATGCAGTATAATAAGGTGGATAATGACTTGTTATAGCGTTAACTGTAGGCAGCAGTTAGCTCAGGTAGAATAGGCCTAAAAACCCTGAGGTTGGCAGTTTGATCCTTGCTCTAATTAGTTCAGATTGTCATGGTGTCTTTTGGCAAGACAATAAAAATCTGTGCAAACTGATGCATGAATGTGAGTCCGTGTGAGAGTGAATGCTCACTAATAAAGTTCATTGTATTTGTACATATGTATGTTTCTTGTTATATCACCATGGTTTCCTAACACCACAGTAATAAACTCTGCTCTCCTCTGCTTCCACGGCTGTAGCTGTCACTGCCAAGCTGTCAAGTGACAATCTCTTAAAATAGGCGTTAGATGCTCCTCCACACTGTCAGTATGACAGCAGCAATGGAATTTTAAAGTGATTTCACCACATGATACTATGATGGCCAATTGCTTCTGCTCTGTCCTGATAACTATGTGAGTGCATGCAGTGGTGGGGTATGAAGACAAACCTGTGGTGCTACTGATGCATCTTGTGAATCTCACATTGTGTTAAATTTAGCTGTATCTCACCTTCAGCTGTTGATGCTGGGCACAGCGCTCGAAATGAATGTGTGTTACTGAGCTAATATGACATGCATTGTTCCCTGTATAAGTTTGTGTGTGTTTTGTACCCACCTGCCAGCTGGCTGATCTTGTTTATGCCATCCTCAAACACTGTAAGACAGTCACAGACATGGGATCAAGAAACAGTGCCCTCTAGTGGCAGCCAACACTCAATAATGAGGAGAACTTTTAATTAAGCATATCCGGTACTCTTAAGGACGTGTTTGCCGGCATGCTTACACTGTACTTAGCAATTAATGGAAATTTCTTTTTCTATTTTCAATGTTAAACAAAAAGGTGTCTGAAGCTGTGCTGGCTAATCTCCTCCTTATAGAGTGATTAAACACTTCTGATATAGAAGTTGATCTGAAGAGGATTATAACACATGCAGAGCTTATGGAGTAGAGTCACTCAGGGAAATTACAATGGATTTTGTCCTGAGTACATACTGTCAGCATACAAACTCACACTTCCAGAAGAATGATTGTATAAAGTTGTGCAGCGTTCAGGAACTTTTGAACTCACAAATGTTGAGATTGAATTTGAATTTGAAAATGGCATTCATAATTTTACCTTTTCCAGAGACATCAATTTGACTCATATCTTTTCCTCTGTCATCACTGATAGTGGCTTTGTAAATTCCTGTTGTCTTCAGTGAAAACTAATAGATAAAAATCATATAAGCAAAGACCACAAAAATACTATACAGTAAAAATGGCAGGTGCAGTAACCTGTTTGATGGGGAGCTTGCAGACGCCTGAACCCAGGTCTGGTTTGACATCAGGGATAACCTCTGTGTCGTCTTTGTACCAGTGGAACACAGACTCTTTCTTCAGATTAGCGACCTGCAGCCCGAGAGGTAAAGTTAATCATTGTTAGTATAAACAGGGACACATTTAGACCATATCTTAATATTAACATCATTTTCACTGAGAGCCCCACTCTGAATTAAAAAATAATCCAGATTTTTGATCTCTTCTCCGACCTCTGACATCAGCATGGCATTTTTTTGTCCAGAGAGCAGCTCTTTGCACCAGCAATGTTGTGATAATAGTGTCTTTATACTTTAAATCTAAACGCATTATTGAATGGCAGTATAATTCCTCTTTTCATTTGCTCTTGTTTTTATTAAAGATAATATTTGACTTGCTTTCTGCGTACCTTGCAGACCAGAGACACAGAGCAGTCATCTCCAACCTGCAGTGACAGAAACTCACTGAAGTGGGGACCTGTGGGGAATAAAACAGTTTGATTGCATTAGCTTTAGTTTCTCTGCCTCCTAATCCTCTTTAAACCAAATGCTTATGCTTTAACTCTACATTAACTGCATCCCTTGTCTCTCGGGAACATATCAGTCAGCTGGTCTCACATGTTGTAAAGTTAAGCTCATATAAATTAAACGATGCACGGCTTACCCTCCTTGACTCTGATGTACTCTCTCCTCTGGTAGTCAGCCTCTGCCAGTGCTGCCTTGAAAGCTGTGTGCACATAAAGATGCACATAAACACTGAATAATTACCAGATCAAAGTGCTGTCAGTGCTCCCTATATATTCTTTAAGTGAATTATCAAGCTAATTCATTCAAAGTAAGGTCCATAATCATAATTTATAAATGTACCATCTACATTTAGATACTTAAATGTCCTTAAGTTGCATGTATTTACATATCATTATAAAGCTCTGCAGTAAAGAAAGTTCTAGATGCTGCACTGGTTAAACACAGTGATTCTTTGTACAGCATAGTGTGTATTAGAAATGTTTTTGTATATCTATCACTTATATGTTATTGTGGATCAAGTTAAAGCAGTCTCTCTTAAAACATAGTAATACTTTAGTAATGTTTCTGCATATGACACAATTCATTTGCCAGTATATGTGCCAATCCTATACCAGATAAATGAAGTCAAGTGCACATACTTTGCCCGATTAGGCTCAAACCTTGAAACCCCTACCCCCGGTCCTGAACACACCTGACCAATGTGATGCCAGTTACCTCTATACCACCCCCTATAGACTGAAAGAAGAATGTAGTTTTAGGGAAATTTACCAAATTTTGAAAAAAAAAAAAAACATTCTTCACAAACATCCAAAAAGACAAATACACCCTTCTCATGTTTGTCACGGTTAACAATATAAAAACACACAATGATCAAGCTCATTGGTGCCATAGCAGTTGAGGCAGACATATGGCGACTCCTTGCTGTCGAGGACGACAGCGTAGGCCTTGTTGGCCTGTATTATCAGTAAGTGTGCATTCAGATTCATCCGTACTTACCATCACCGATCAAAACCAGGGAGCTCTGTGCTTTGCCTCCACCGTCTGTGATCTGGCAGGTGAATGTGCCTTCACTGTCTTCAGTGAAATGGTCCAAGATGAACTCAATCACACCTGTGGCTGCGTCATGACCCATCTTATTGGGCTGTAGGGAACAGAAGGAACTCATTGAGCCTCTTCTTTACAGTAAAAGCTGCACTCAAAGATAAGCATGGATTTTTTACACTGAGATTTACTGATATATTGAGGTCAAATCACTAATGTATCTTAATGCTTGTATAGATTGTTTGTGACTTACACTGGCTCCAGACAGTTCTTTGTTGTTGGCAAAGAATTTGTAGGTGACATTGGCCGAGAGCTCCTCAGCCTGAAGCCAGAACCTCATCCTGCCTCTTTCCAGAATCTTGTAGTCCAACTCTGTCTTCAGCGGGATGACTACGGCGCAGGAAGGTCACCACACAATTACACTTTGTTGACCAATTATTTATTTAAGCACTTTACAGATGAGAGAAGGAGTGAGACGTGAGGAGAAAGAATAGCAGTGGCCAGGCAGGTGATGCAAAAGTAGGTAAGACTTTTTGTGGATCAAATGAAATGGGAAATATTGAGAGGTTCAAAGGCATCGAGAACAAAGACTAGTGATGGCACAGAAACAAAAATGGGGAAATAGAAGGAGCAAAGAAGAAGGACAGATTTAAGCAAGAATACTAGTATACAAGTATAGAGATTAGATTAGGCATTATGAGATTGAAGATTGGCCAGAGGAACCTACCTGGGTGTCTGATATCGTAGCTCAGTGCCAGCATCTTGGCCAACTCTGAAAACAAGAAAAGAAAGCTTTTCATTTCATTCAGCCAAGAGCAAAAACAAGCAATTAAAATGGAGCTTATAGTCTTTATCCGCAGACGTTAACACTGATTTAGGATGGGGGAGTTGATATATTAAGGCCATTTTGAGGGGGAAAGTTAGTGCTGGAATTTAAATTTTAAGAGATAGAGAAATAAAAGACTAAAGACTAAACAACCACAGGGGAGAGGACAGAGCCCGGAACAATACTTTTTGGAAAACAAAGAGGTTTGAAAACTGCAATCCGTGTCACTTCAGGAGACTGAGGACGCAAGTTTAATAAATGAAGACACCAAGACGGGCAATTTATGAGCGGGTCCAAATTAAAGAGTAAAACTGTAGGCTAAATGGAAGCACTTTACATCTTTCAGAATAACATCATAGAGCCTGGTGGGCAATGGTGCAACAGTGAGAAAATAGAGTTGCACCACCAAAGTCTTCTCTGTGATGTTCAAGAACACTTGGAGCCATAATGTGCGTCGCATTATTTCATCTGATGTGGATGGTCTATTGTGTTTTTTGAAATGGACTGAACTAAGCACCACAGTTATATGTTTCCTTGTGTATTTCATTGAATGGTTTCATTGAAGAGTCTTTTCCTTACATCATGCAAAGATGTGCTTTTCTGCTTTTTTATTGTTATGTTAAGTAGCAGATCATGAAGTAATATTTCATTAGAACTGGGGTGCACTTTTGTCAGTAAATATACAGTAGCAATCATGGCAATGTGACGAAAGATTTATATCAAAGTATTTTTTTAAACGTATGACAGTATGATGATATATTGAATGCATTACAAAACAAATGTAAATTAAATATACAGTCAAATATTCATTATAAAAAATATAAAGTGGAAGTTGTATTATAATACTTGAAGTCTTCATATACTTACGTTCTGCTGAGATGGTCAAGCTGGAGGAGACACCATCAGTGTTGGTGACGCTGACAGAGTATGTGCCAGAGTCCTCTTTATCTGGGTTTTTGAAGATCAGTTTGGACCTACAGAGGAAGTATGGATGAGCGAGGGGAATGTGCTGATAAATATTTTATATTTTGTGTGTGCCCTTATGTGCTTACTGGTTGCCTTCTGTCTTCATTACAAGTCCTTTGGAGAAATCTGTGATCTCTTTATAATTCTTCTTCCAGATGAACTGAGAGGCCTCATTTATTTGGCAGGACTCAAATGCCAAAACAATGTCACCAGACTTCTCATCCACAACGCAGGACACCTCCTGGGAACCTTAGAGACATGAAGACAGTTTAGAAATTTTACTTTTTAGATGCTTGCCATAAAAATATAGCAGTAAGTGTAAGGGGTTTTCTTGAATACATTATCTAATATATACAGTAAGTACCTTCCACAGGCTTAGCAATCAAAGGATCAGAGGGCATTGAGGCCATGCCTGTTCCTGCTTCATTCACAGCACAGATTCTGAACACATAGCTGGCTCCGGCCTCCAGACCTGTCACCTGTAAAAATATAAAAACAATAAAAAAAAAATATGTATGTAACTATCAGTTATCTGTATGTACAACAGGCAAGATCATGTCAGAGCCTGGACAATAGGGATGCATCGATTCTGATATTTCCACTACCAATTTGGCCGATACCAATATTTTTGAAGGTAGTTTTAATTTTAGTAGGATATGTTTTTTGAAACTAATAAATCAACATATAAATAACAGCTTTAACTGTGTTTATTAATCCATAAATATTATTTGTATTGGATTATGTCACCCTAAAGTTCTCTCGCTGGCTGTTTCTAACCCTAAATATTAGAAATGATCCTCTAAGAACAACAGATTAACATTGTCCATCTGTACAGGCCGATACCAATATTAATGAATATTGTAATATATATATATATATATATATATATATATATATATCAACTTTATTACAGTCTCCAAGTCCAGAGAACTACACAAAAATACATAAAAGCCTCCATAACTGAGACCGGTAACATGTAGCACTCAGTTGTATATCAGTCAGACACATTATAATTGTATTGCAACAATCATTGATACGGCAAATAAATGTATACATAAGATTCCTTAAAACTGCCTGAAATGTGTTTAGCCCTGCTGTCACAAAGAGCTGACTTGCCCTCTCCCATCTAGGCTTCTTCATCAAAAGTCTTAGACAGTCATTGTATGCCACATTCAGTTTATGAATGCTAGATCTCTTGTAGTGGACCACAAGTGTGCTGTATATAACGGTGTACAGTATACGCTTTAGTAATTTATTACACCATCCACTAGATGTCAGTGTTACACAATTGTGTGGCAACGTTTCTAAGGCATCTTTGAACAGTTGGCAGAAGTCCCTAGCAGATTGATTTTAGGTGAAATAAAATGGCTATAGAAAAACATATAATTAAAGAAATATATATTTAACAAAAACACTACCCTCTCACCTTGTGGAAGCGATGACTGACAGCTGTTGCATTGGCTGTGATCCAGTTAGAAGAGCCTGCCTTTGCATACTCAACATGATACCCTGTGATTGGTCCAGAACCAGTGTAGAGAGGTTTTTGCCACTCAACCACCAATGAATTATCTCTGACTTCACAGAAGGTTAGGTCATATGCAGGACCTAGCAAACACAAAACAAGACAAAAGTATATATAGAGAGATTTTTTTTAATCATTTATTTCATTGTTGAAGTCTTTGGAATAAAGTTTTTATTACTGACCAGGTTCAGGCATAGTCCAGGCATTGCAGGTGAGGTCAGCTGAGGGTTTTGAAGCTGGTCCAAGTCCAGCCAGACTAGCAGCATACACATGGAACTGGTACACTGCTCCTGTGGTCAGACCTTCCACCTACAGGTCACAACACAAATCACTTAAGCAAAAGACTTTAACTAGTCACTGAAAGTTTAAAATATCACAGTTTTACCTTATAAACTCTTTCTGTGACAGGGGGAATATGAACCTCCCTCCATATATCTGCCCCGCTGCGTCTCTTGTCCACATAGTACTCTTTGACCTTTGACCCTCCGGAGTGAAGGGGCTTCTTCCAGTTCAGGACCATTGAAGTGCCATCGCAGTTGAGCAGGGCGATGTCGTAGGGTGCGGAGGGATGGGCTAAAATAGAACATTGAATACGCGCATTAATATTCATGTTTGAGTAGTGACAGTTTGCCATTACCCTGAAACATCCGAAAGCACAGGGCTGTTTTGATCAATAAAAACATCAATAAACACAGAACACTGACTGAGGGCGGCCTTGACGGTGAGAGGTGAAGACTCCTGGGACTCATCGCTCAAGCCCAGCTCATTGATGGCCTGGACACGAAACACATATGTCTCTCCGGTCTTTAGCCCGCTGACCACAAACCTGAAAAAAAACAAGTAATTTCAATTCACAAATGCACAATAAAAATGCATCAAAAGTAAGTCTGAAACCTACTTGGCGCTACTGTGTGGTTTGTGGTTGGCAGAGGTCCAGTCCTTGGAGCCCTTTACACATTGGTCGATGTAATAGCCAATCAGGTTGTTAGGTTCTTTCGGGGGTGCCCACTGGATGAGTAGGGAGGTGTCGGTTTCTCTTGTAGAGATCACCTGTCCGGGGGCTGAAGGCACACCTAAGAAGAGGTACATTCAAGTTTAAATGAGTATGCGTTTAATGACTTTAGGGTTCAAGATAATTATTTACCACACATACCTTTGAGTGCCTGGGTCTCAATAGGTTTAGTTGGCTCCGATGGCTCACTGGTTCCATACATATTGGCAGACAAAACCCTGAACTGATATTCTTTTCCTTCTTGAAGGTCAAAAGCTGCATAACGTGGGGAGCGAATAGGCACCTGGGTGTTCACACGCTGCCAAGCCCCACTGCCTGCCATGGACTGAACACGTACAAACAGAAATATAGATTTGTCAAATACACAAGAGAAATGTGTGTTTGGGGGGATCAATATAATACTTGTGTTAATTAGTGAAAGAAAAAGTGATAATTAAATGAAATAGTGAAATAAGATTCAGTGCAAATGTAATGACAAAGTGATCTCATTATCTGTGATGATTTTAACATGTTTATAGTCCCTCTGCTCACCTTGTTACTGACCCACTCATTGTGTAAAACCTAATGAGATGTTTGTGTAAGTTATTGTTTTGTTTTACCTTTTCTATGTAGTACCACATTGGAGCCTTGCTCGAATATGAAGGGGCCTTCCAGCTCAGAACAACATAGGTGCGGTCAGTTTCAGAGGCATACATCCCTGTAGGAGTTGCGGGTGGCTTTCCCTCTTCTACAGATACACGTAGATTTTGAAGTAATGTATGTACTTTTCACAAATACTGATGTATATATTTAGCCTCACCTTCATGCTCATCATGGTAGGATACAACATCTAGTTTTCCACCTAGTTTTTTGGCTGAGAAAGAATAAAAATTAAGCACCAATAATGATGCTATAATTTGTGCTACATAAAATGAATTGTAGCTATAAGCTGTACATGAGCACAATGCTAACAGTTTACATTAGTGTGCACGTGTAAGCCTTGGATAGAGCTTTGATATGTTAATAGAGGAGTAAAAGGCTGCATGAACCAAATAACCCAAACAGCACCCACAGCAGTAACGCTCATGTTTATTAATGTGGTATAAGTTTGTAATTGCCTACATTCCCAAATTGCTGTCGGGATATATTCAGTTTATTTAAATTCACCCCAATGGAAGGCAATAAATAAGGCAGTCATTAAGTTTCATAACACATATGTTTCCTAGAATAAACTAAAACCTAAAAATAAATAAATAAATAATGCTTAAATTGACTACCAGGGGAGGTACTATAGTAAAACTCAACTACTATTGGTAAAGCTGTAACACAAAAAGTCTGGTCTGATGTTGCTGTAGAGGCAAGGGGAAGTAAAAAATAATTATGACAGATTACCTACTTTACATCATAAAAAATGTTTTTACAATCTTTTACTTTAGGAAACCTACGGACTACGCCTTTAAAGGGGCTGTATTACGCTAACTTTGGCCAATTCAACTTAATCTGACCTTTCTATCAGCTAGTTATAATGTTGGCAGAAACATATCCACAGTTGTATTTCATAATCATTTATGCTGAGAAGCTGACCGTCTCAAGAGCTTCAAACACTTTCCCCTTTTACAACAATGAGAGGTTTTCAATAAATAGCATTTCAAAATTCAATCTAAATGATGAAAAAAGCTCTAAAAAATATAATAACACTTACATTTTCTCAATACATCTCAAAACTTACCATGCAGCCTTTCAAACTCAGTTGGGTCGAGAGCGGCGATAGGTTCAGACATACGGGATGCTTTGCTGATGCCATGGGAATTCACAGCTCTGACTCTGAAGTAATAGGAGTGTCCTTCAAACAATCCAGACACCGGGTATTTACATATTTTAATGGGGTGGTCGTTGCACTGAGTCCAGTTCTCTGTTCCAACCTCACATCTGAAATACACATAGTGAAAGAAAGAAGTATGAATGCATTAAATAGAGAAATACAATACACTAATGGATAATGGAACTGTAGATGAGATGTATTAAATGTTTATGAATTGTTAAAATGTAAATGAAGCAAATTCAAGCATATGTTGACTTGACAATAGGGTGGAGGTTAAGACCTGAAACAGTTTTATAACTTACAGCAATGTGTTTTCTGATGGTCTGTATAGGTATGTGTGGTGTTTAGCAATAAGCCGTACTTGTCCACAAAGTATCCCAGGATCGGACCCTCTGTGGTGGTATTAGGGGGTTTCCATGACACAATCACATAGTCTCTGTTAGCATCGTGAATCTTGATATCCATGGGAGCACCAGGAGCATTGGGGACTGGGGGAGGGCCATCTACAAAATAATATCAGAAAGGCATTGACTTGACAGAGAGATTCTGTGCTGACCTGCTTGAGGATCGTACCCACAACCTCCTAGTGTCAGTTTATCTATCTTACCTGCAACAGAGACAAAAGCGCTGTGTTCAGCAGTGCCTCCTTTGGTGACCATACGCAAGGTGTACAGGCCCTCGTCGTCTTTGTACAGGTTGGGAAGGGTCAAGGTAGACACTCCTCTGCCAGTTTCAATCTTAACCCATTTAGAATCGGAAAGGCGAATGTCTGGACAAAACACAGAAGATTTTTTGGTACAAATACATTGTAGAAATAATTGATTAAGTAATCAGTGTCTTTATAGCATATTACCCCAGAGTAAGAGGTGCAATGTAGTGATAATGAGCTATAAAAGTAATGTCTGTAAAATTGTCTAATTTTATCAGTTCATGCCATTGGCTAAACTCTTGCTAAATTGGTCCAGGAAGATAATGTAGGAGACAGGATATATTACCAACAATTGAAATACTGTTTTGTGGTGCAGTATTTATGATGTAATTGTCTAAAAGTTACCATCTCTGTACCACTGTGCCTCAGGCTGCAGGTTGGCCAAGTTGGGGCTGATTGTCATAGTAGCAGTCAGAGTTGCAGATTCTCCCTCAGTGGCAAAAATTGAACCGAACTTCTCCACAAATGTGATGTTGATTTTAGTGAAGGTGATTTTTGGAAGCATTGCAGCTGTGACACATCAGAAACTGAAAGTGAGTAAAAAGGTACAATAAAGTAACAACCTTTCCTATTTCTCAGGGTGCCTACCAGTGAAGGGCAGCCATGCATATGGGCAGGTATCTTCCTCTTGTTTGTACCCTGTGTTAATAATGGAGACAACAAGCAGATATAACAATTAGCAACAAATGTAAAATATTCAAAGGAAAATGGGGACAGATGGAGGCAAAAAACATCAGAGATAAACTATGTGAAGATTCAGTCCACTGACCAAATATGTACAGGCTTTTTGTACATCGTGTCTATATGGACATTTGAACTGAAGCAATATGGTAAATCATGGTTGTCTAAATAGGGGGATATACTGTATACTGGGGATATGAGTCTGGACAGAAATCATATCAACTTACTCTTGACGATTACTGAGGCTTGACTGGAGGCCTGGCCGTGCAGGTTCCCAGCCACAGCTGTGTACTGGGCTGTGTCATCAGTTGAGCATCTAAACAAAGAATTACAATCGAATGCCTTTTCAAAACATAATACAACAATAAACAGAATGTATTTAACAAAATATAAATACATGCCACATATTCGGTGGAGGCCTGCAGTTTAAGATTATGGCTGACACAGTTGGGTGTTGCATCAGATGGCTCAGTGTCTGGATGTGTGAGCAGGGATTGCCAACAGGAATGTCATGATGTAATAATATGGGACTGAGAGACTAAGGGTTATTCCCATACTACTTATATTTACAGCTCACCAAACATTAGTCAAACGTTAGTCAATTTAGATGCCAGCATAACTGTTCAGAATTTCAAAGTGACTGTATCCTCGGCTGCATGACGACTGTAAGGATCCCGGAGTATCACATAGCACTGAGGTCAGCTCCTGAACAGCTGAGACAGGAGGGACATACTCTTGTGCCCCCTCCACCGTCACACAGTCAGCTGACACATCCACAGTAACCCCACACTGCATTTGTGTGAACTGAAATCATGTAGGGTAATGGCTTTGTTGCTAATAAATCTCCAGTGAACATGTGTGTATATGTCAACATCCTTTTCATTCATGTTCATTTAACCTAGTTAGTATGTTACCATTACTGTACCTTGGAATTTCAAGGGAGTGCATACCACCTTTGGACTGGACCAGGTAATTTCCAGAGGATAGGTCGAGGGTCACGCCATCTCTGTACCTTAAGAAGAAAGAAACCTCAGCTCAACATGTTTACCATTATAGTAATGATTATTATAGTAATGATTATTATTATTTACAGTAACAAACAACTGACCATTTTACCACAGGTGTGGGATAGCCGTCCACAGTGCAGAAGAGTTTGATCTGGGTGTGCTCAAACACTGTGTGGGATCTGAGACGGACCACAAACTGTGGCCCCCTGATCATGGGCTCCTCGCGCACATACTTTTCACGCATCTTCGACCTCACCTAAACAGTTACAAACAAATGGATACAATTTAGTCTATATAATATGTATTTAAAAGAATAGAACTCCAACAATGAAGTGATGTTTACCACTTCCTGGATGCAAGCTTGAGTTTTGTACTCATATCTGTCCTCCATCACCTCAGAGCTAAACATACAGATACACACAGACAAAAATACCACATAAAATATGTCACAAAACAAAAATAACATTAAGATGATTAATGGAGTAAAGATTTACTACAGTGCAGCATGTAGGGTCACTGGCTTCTGCAAGATTTGAAAGTGTTGTGATGTTCAAATAATGTTCAAAAGGGAGCCACTACACTGCTAGTAGTCTGTATTGAGTACGTAGGAATCTGTGTTTTTTCACTGGGATTTCCAAACAAACACTAGTCAAGTCATAGTAAAAAAGTGACATTATTATTTACCCCATGTAACCTGGTAGCTTCTGATAAGTCTCCACTGCCTGATTGCTTGAGCACATATCACATACAAATACTACTATATATATATATATACAAATACTTACTTATATACTAATATATAGAAGCTAGAACATTGCATTTATTTCAGTTTTGAAGAGAAGAGAATAAGAGGGTCATATTTTTGTATGTTTATGGATTCAGTAAAACAACTTGGTTTTCAACAGATTTGATACCATTCTTTACACTATTCTGTTAATAAAGTATATGTTTGGTAAGGGCAGACATAAAAACACTGCACAAACAAACAATAACGACTATGCAATATTAAACTATGTTACAGAGTATACATGATCAATGGATCAATGGTTTGGTAAGTGCACAAAGAATTGAATAGTTACTGTATAGGGCAAATAGGGACAACAGTGGGTCAGTAAGGAAATGGATGCATGTGGTGTGGGTATGGGATTCAAAAAGCATGATTATTTATCTATAAATTAGAAGTAAGTCTCAAGGACTACATCTACTAAGGGCTTATTTGGCAGTTTTAGTACCAGCAAAGCTAACTACTGTTACATCACTAGTTTCTATTGAGGTATTAGCTGGTGTTAAGTCAGAATCAGCCACAGAGGGTACCTGCTGTACTCCTTAACCACATATTTGCTTTGTTTGTGATGGTACTGATGGTTGTAGTCTCCAGGTCTGATCCACCCTGACATGGTAACACTGTGGGTACTGACCTGTTGGACCACAATATACATAACATACATGACATACATGTCATACATGACAAATAACAATTAATACTGACAATGACAGAAACACAAGCTGTAGATCTACACCTGGACTCGCCTGAAAAAAGTGGTTTTGGTTAAGTTGTTACTTCTCTATAATGTATATTATAACTTTGTCCTCAAGAAAGTAAACGCTCACATAAAATCTCCACGAGCTCATAGCATAGCCCCCATAGGTAATAATGACAAGGTTACTACAACTGTGTAAAACATATTACTGCATGCATATACCTGTACACATACTGTTCATATGGTTTATAGACATGAACCATCTTTTTTATCAAATTATATTGGTATATGTTCATACATTTCTGCTTTCACATTATTGCCACAACTCATAAATCCTCTGTGGCCACATAGTGGTCAAACACACTTATATTAACATTAGCACACACATTCTGTCAGATGACACTGGATCTGCTGATTTGTCATTATTATAAACACTTGACAAACCCATTTCCAAATGAGTTTTAGACAAGAAACAAACACCGGGAAACATGGACAACAGCATTTTTTTTACAAATAAGTAATGAAATTGTCTGCATTCAGGTTGTCACTGCAGCAGCTCATATTCTCATAGCACCCAAGTGGCAACACTTCAGTTATAGATAGATACCTACCAAATGACTTGAGTCTCTGTAACAGTAAACCTCTACAAATCTATTACCATAACTGTACAAAGTACTTCAATTCAACGGCATAATGAATATACTAACAATTGCCAAATGACAAAAAAGTCTGTGTAATCCAACAATGCTGAGAAAGACTTTAAATTCACACAATAATATATATATATATAATACATCATATCTGCAGCAAATACTGTTATTAGTTCAAAAAGATGATTTCATTATTGCATATCCGTCTTGACACTTTGATTAAACTCTGCTGAAGGACCATAACATGGCCTATAGCGCGCCACTGTGTCCGGCTGTTGCACTAATTAAAGGCGTAAATACCAGTGCCATTCCCCATAGAGCTGACTCTATACTATATTATCAACATGTAATGATAATTGAAATATATTTTACTTACCCTGTTAGATTCCCCTAAGAGCAACTTCGGCTGTCAGCCTGAATCCACAGGGAGTCAGCCTAAGCCACAGACCAGGCCAACAAAACCACCACCCGTCTCCACCGACCCCCACCTGGTGCTCCTTGAGGCCTTATAAGGTGAGAGAGCTGCCTATATATAACCAGTATCCTTCAAGACTTAGGCCCACGAGCACTAGTTAACTATTGGTAACTATTGGTAAATTACTGGTTTACAGATTGTCTGAGTCATTCATGTGCAATACCTATACACCTGCTGATTTTTTTAGACATATTCTTACATGTATATATTCTAATGATTCTATACATTAGTTCCAAAACACAAGAAGTTGATTACACATAAGGTTTTATGACGAACAATATTATAAAGGCCACATTTTGTTATAGTACAGTAGAAAATGGGGTTGATCCCTAACATCTTCTCTTCTGCACAGATCTGATGTAGGCTATGCTGAACTTTGGCCAGAGTCTATTTTTAAAAGCAGCTACAGTTACTGCTATTTCTGACACTCGGAGGAACATGTAGGCAAGAGATGAGCAGAGCACAGTCACTTTGAACACAGTCTTACATCTGAAGCAAGGTAACACAATAGGGGATGTACTGTAGGCTACATTTATTATGATATGTGGGCTACAGAAATCCTGAGAAGCTTAAGCAAATTTAAAGTACATTTAAACTGGTGCTCTGCATAAATATATATATTTACACATAATCTGATAAGGTATAAGATTCATGTAAAGTATCAGGCAAAACAAAATCTTTGAATTGGACAGGTTTAGATCAGCTTAACTGTGGAGAAGTCGTCCTTTGGTTTTCTCTTGTGTGGCTGTTAAGGGCCCTCTGGTGGTAGCTCACCAAAAAACAATGTCGCTGATATACCCTACAATACGTTTATTATTAAATTAGTTTAATTTGAATCGTGTGTAGTATACTATGTCTAAACCTCTGTAAATCGAGCCAAATGATTTACATATAGGCCTAGAATAGTGTCAAAGATTGAAAGTGAACAGTTCTGCTATATGAAATAAGTGAAACACATCTTTAAACGATCATACATTTGTTTAACTTGCATGTTAAACAAGCCCCGTTTTGAATGTAAATAAAAAGCTACAAACTTGTCACGTGACGTCCCAGCGAGGACGCGTAAAGCCCTCGCGGCTTCCTATTGGCTGAATGCTCAGTCAGCGCAATCAGGAAGTGTGAGACATAAATAAATGTAGTTCACTCACTCAGTACAGTGGCACTTTTGTTTACGGGTAATAGGGCAATTACTGGAACTTTTTTTCATCAAGAAGAGATAATTAACAGGTAACACAATTGTAATCTTTGTCGCAGTGACTGAACTCAGGGTCGTCAGCTAAACTGTAAACTTGACCAGCGAGAGTTACCTTGATAGACGGACCACCACTTACAACCAAACTACTTTTTTGCTGCTGTTTGCCACAGTAGTATGTCCGAAATTCTCATTTCAAAAGGAAGTTGCTTTTATCTGTTTAGCCTGTGCAGTTTTTAAATGCCTGCGCAGTTTTTAAATGCCTGTGCAGTTTTTAAATGCCTGTGCAGTTTTTAAATGCTGAAATGACATTGTCCAGTAGGCTACAGTTTAACATGTTTTGTGTCTTAGGTCAGACATGAGGCACTGTGCGATTCTTTTGTACTTTCTGACAGCAGCTACAGCCTCTGCCTTTGTCCTATCCTCTCCGTAAGTAAACAATAATACAACTATATTTCACTTTTCATTAGTTCTGTTGACTTTATGTAGGCTCGGCCATATGTGGTGAGGTGAAGTGTCTCTTATCTGTGAATGTTTCAGACATCTGTGGACCAAGCTGATCCTGACACATCACTGGCCCATGACCTTCTGTGGGGTGGGTTTTCTTCTGTACACATTAATGTTGTATTAGAGAGAATGTCTAATTATGTTTAATGTAAACCTTCATGAAAGATTTTTCTTTAGATTTTTATATACATTTTATATTAAGAATATTATTTACATACTACACATTTACATATACAGTTGATGTATAACATTGTTGTATTTCTCTGAATGTTATATAAATTATTGCTGAGCAGTAGTTAGTATCATGTGATCAGTCACAAGACTGGCTGTGTGCCTGAAATCTGCACTGATGGGGATTTTTTTTTTCTTCTTGCCTTTGTGTAGCACAAGATGAACACAATATATTATCATAAGGAGATCAGTTGTGTAATCAAATTGTTTACATTTGTTTTTCATTTGGTCAGAATCATCATTGTATCGATAGATACTATGTTTGTTCACATTTGCATTTCAGATGGAGCACTGTCATTCTAATATTGGCTACTGGACTTTACATGGACTTTGGTAAGATGGTGTTTGTTCTGAGTTTTGAATAATGTCTGTTATTATTACAGTGAGTTTTTATAACCTGTGTTTCTTGCTCCAGGCCCGACAAAGGCACTGACTGCAATTCAACATGGCATTTTAATGCATCTTTAATCGAGGTCTGTCTGACTTCAGTGTCATATACCTGCATGAAAATCATAGTTAACCCATTGTCTGTTTTAATGTTTTAAGAAATGCGTTTGTGTTGTGTAGGATCTTCTTCCAGACATGGATAAGAGTTGGCCTGATTTACTTGCTCCTTCATCTACTAAATTTTGGTATTTCTATTTGAATTATTACAGTATATGTTGTATTTGTTTTGATATATATATTAGTATGTATGTATGTATGTATGTGTGTGTGTGTGTATGTGTATATATGTATGTGTATTAATCAAGTTAAAGATCTGAGGAACCTGTTCTTCTACTTTTCTTTTAAAACAGGAAGTATGAGTGGAACAAACATGGGACTTGTGCTGCCAAAGCTGAATCTCTGAATAGTCAGCACAAATATTTCAGCAAGGCCTTGGAACTATACCACAAAGTGGATTTGGATAGGTATAACACATTACCATAAAGAAACAGAACTGTGTATGAACTGATCTTATCACTTCAATGTTTGTCTTTTATTTTTGCAGTGTTTTAAAGAAGTGTAACATCACCCCTTCAACAAAGTACTATGAGGTATAGGTCTTATACTGTCTGTTATATGTTAATTATATTTATTTACAATGATGTTTGTTATTGTGTTTATTTGTGTTTTTGTGTGCATAGTTTGAACGCATCGAAGAGGTTATAAATAACTTCTATGGGGTCAAAAGTAAGATCCAATGTGTACACCCATCAAAGGTATGTCTACAATGTTATTAACGTTTATTTTTCTTACACACTTGAGAAATGGGTTAAATAACACCTTCATATTTTATAGAATGCAGATTATCAGATTTTGGGTCAGATTGAGATCTGTTTCACGAATGACTTCTCTCTGATGGACTGTGAGAAAGAGTCTGGAAACTCCGCTGTGAAGGTTGGAGCATCTGGGTTTAGTGTATGTAACCAGGATGTACCCGTCTACTACCCTCCACTGGTACAAGACGTGAATTAATGCTGTTTCATTTTATCGATCATCATGTTGGGGATTTTTAGGTAAAACTTCATAATGCTACTTCATATCTACACATGACCCAGTCTTAGACCATAATTTATTTGTAATGCACATTTTTAGAAACAGAAAATACTTTTGTACAAACTCATAATAGTGTTTGTTGTTATTATGTATGTATGCATGCGTTATCTTTTTAAAAATTAATAATGACAAATGCCCAAATAATCTTTGCCCCTCAAAACCAGAACATAGTGAAGTGTAACAACAACTCATTGATAAGAGACACTGTTTTATTCATACCTCTGTCCTTAATAGGTCTTTTATTTTTTTAATGTGCGTTCACTGTGTGGGCTTCTTTTATACACCAAGTAATGCTATGACACTCCTCCTGTGTACAGAGTACCTTCATGTAGCACGTCTTTTTATTACCTCAGTTGTCTCTCTTTTTATTGGTGACTAATTGTGATGGCGTATGGAAAAATGTTTTGCAGGAGGAAGCACTGTAATGTATTTTTACTTCAATAAAAAATGTGTATTGTTAGTAATTGATTTTTTTATATAGCCTACAGGTGTATTTCCTAACATATCCTTAAAAAAAATCTACTTTATGTACTATAAATAGAGCTAAGCATATGTTTGTAGACAGGAGTTATATAAAGGGCATCTTAGGTTTTGATTTAAGTGTGTGTTTGTCGGGCAGCCGGACCATTTCCCCTGACTGTGTATAAATATGAATGTTGTGATCTTCTTACAGAGCCTTAATCCTGCTGGGACAAATACATGAGCCAGTAATCCTGAATCTTCTATATACGCTACAGTGCACAGCAGAGTGGCACATTTCATTACATTACATAGTGCCGAATTTGCAATCTAAATCAAACATGTGCTCTAATGCCTCAGCAACGGACTATAGCTAGAGAAACCCAAGAACCCTTATCATTATATGCCATTACAGTTTATTAACAGCAGACTCCTGATTCACCCTATACTATCATTCAATAAAACCAGTGCTCACCTCCCACCCTTCCCATCTCCCTGGCTCTCGTCCTTGTTATGTAACACTGCAGTTCTGCAAAGCTGCTGATGTGCCATATCCAAATACCTTCACATGCGCACACATCTGCCACACAGCCAAACGCAAACCAGTGAAGCCACTAAAACAGTGCACATTGAGTTGGAGCCTTCTTTCCAAAACAAAGCTGCCCGTGTTTCTCCTTAAGTTTTTGCTGCATATTATAATCTTCTTTGTCCCATGTCTGTTTTTCTGTGTAATGTTGGCTCAAAAGAGACAGGACAGATACAGAAAGAGGTATCAGGATTTGGCCATGTGACCTCACCAGCTGTTGCTGTATGGTGGTGGGAGAAATAGCGAGGTGAGGGTAGGACCAGTAAGGGAGGGGTTGGAGGCTCCGGAGGCACACAATGTGACTGGCGACAATCCCTTGTTCTGCAGCGAGACAGCAGCGGGATGAACTCAAAGACACATGCCCAGTCATACATACACACCCTCTCCTGAATCAGCGGAAAGGTTTATTTACCACATCAGTCCTGCCGCATCACGCAGACAAGACAAGACCGCACCAACCGCTCATCTGACAGTGCGCACTATAGCGCTCCACTGCAGCTGACAGACCGACCTTTATTCAGCAAGGACCAAATGGGAACGATGGACGAACTAAAATGCCAATGTATAGATGCACCAATGGAGCAACTGCGGGACAAATAGACGACCATAAAGTTCCTGTCTGCTTCTGCATCCACATCTACCGTAGGACCCTTAAAGAGGGATAATGTGCACCGTTATGGGATAGAGACGCACCCCAAGTCTGCCCATTGCCATGGATACGAGCACTCGTAAATTCACAGTGCGGAGATGGTTCTCCATCTACCTGAAGAATAAAGCTGCGAGGAACAAGAACAACACGAGCTTCTGTCAGCTCGAGGTGAGCAGGTCTATTCCCTTCAACAGGAGGAGCGTAAACTTCTGCGAGAGATTAGATCGTGTGTGTGCTGCAATCGGCTTGCCTAGTTCACTGTGTGCGCTCATATCATTATACGAATTTAAAGGTAAGGACATAGCTAGGAGAAAGAGATGGAGCAATATGCTGCGTTGGGCTATGCACCTATTGTCCCACTGGACCAGGCAGAGTGAGGCAGGCCAAACATAATGCAATCTGTCAGATTGCTTACAGGCAAACGCTCAGGCCGCGGGTTGATGGATAAATAGACATACTAATCTATTAAATGGATGTCCCTAACACTGAAAAGTCTATTTGTGGCCATACAAAACAATAATAATAATAATAATAACTAGTAGGAGACAGGCACTGCAATGTCCTCAGCACATCTACCTGCGCTTCAGGCTATTTTTAGAAACAAAAGGAGCTATCCCCATGGCTGTTGAGTAAATGAAAGTGATTCAAGTTGAAGTCTGTCCAGTGCCTGCTGTATGTTTGTTCATTGTTTCTCTGAGGCTGCCTGTCTACATCTGCAGTTCTGCTTTAATGTCCACGTGGGAAAATGTCACCTTCTCTAGTGAGAAAGGTCAACTAAAGATGGACTCAGCCCTATCATTCATGCCATCATTTATTTAAAACCCTCACCACAACAGATTACATCACAGCAGGAGATTCCCCTCAGTATGATTTAAAAGAACAATGTGACACTGCAGGCCGAGTAAGATTACAGACCTTAACTGCAGTAATAGATACATGCTCTCTACATGCTCTCTACATGCTCTCTACGTGCTCTTTACATGCTCTTTACATGCTCTCTACATGCTCTTTACATGCTCTCTACATGCTCTCTACATGCTTTCTACATGCTCTTTACATGCTCTCTACATGCTTTCTACATGCTCTTTACATGCTCTCTACATGCTCTTTACATGCTCTTTACATGCTCTCTACATGCTCTCTACATGCTTTCTACATGCTCTTTACATGCTCTCTACATGCTCTTTACATGCTCTTTACATGCGCTCT
>JAVQKC010152990.1:0-14781 GCA_036025475.1 Philypnodon macrostomus
CAGCTTTAGGGAATTTTCTAAATTTGGCAAAAACATTCTTCACAAACATCCAGACAAATCAAAAAAGTGATTAAGGGGCCCGTTGGTAACAGTTGTAGCAGACGTATGGGGCAGACGTACGGGGCAGACGTACGGGGTGACGTACGGGGCAGACGTACGGGGCAGATGTATGGGGCAGACGTATGAAGTAGACGTATGGGGCAGACGTATGGGGCAGACGTATGGGGCAGACGTATGGGGCCGTTTCGCCAATATACACCTTGTTGTCGGGGACAACAGCACAGGTCTAGTTCTATCATCAAACCATTTCCAAAACGTGTAATTGAAGGCTGCATATTGGACAATTGGAGTTGGAAAATTCAACCTTAAGATCATGATCTTTTAGCTTATCTCAGCAACTATGACAGAGACACAAACAATAAATTCACTCTCGTTCATAGGGTCAATTAACACGTCTTTGAATAACTGAAGAGAACTCACTGTAACAGGGGACTCCAAACTCAGTGAGATGTGCATCAGCCACACAATCAAGTGACCCACAACTCACCTCATTTATCATTTAAAATGTTGAAGCTATAGTTCTAAAACAATGTAAAGCCACCTTTCTACCCAATAAACATTAAACATGTAATCAGTTGGTTGCCTTTTGCCAAAACTTTAATATTAAAATGTATTGTCTGTCTCTCATTTGCAGTTTCCCGTTTAAGCCTAACCTGTACTGCAGATAACCAGGAGCCCCCTGGAGAACATTGTAAAATGATAACTACTCCTTGTTGGTAGCAAACATGGACAAATCATTCACTCAGCATGTAGCCATCAGTGGACAAGTGTAGTACCATTAACTGAACATAAATGTGCTCTGTTCAAATCACTACCTCCTGTAAGCTTCAGCCCAAAGTATCTATCTCTCTGAACCTCCCGTAGACAGAGAGAGCACCTCTTGTTTGGACAAACCATCCCCAGTCCTCAGACATGAAACAAGAGTCACATCATCATTTCACTTTGAGCTAGGGGCCTAATATTTTTTAATTACTCGCAGGAAACTCTAGTTACAAAATATACTTTCTTAGAGGATCGGCAGGAGGCTGTGAGAACTTCCACCCTCTTCACTTGGTGCATGTGGGTGGTAGGTGTATCAGCTAACACACTGAAAATTGAATTCACTCCTGACCCCTCAAAATGGCACCTAAATACAAAATTTATATTGCTATTGAGTCTGGCTAGACACTAATGTTGAGATCCCAAACGCCATTTCAGTATAGGAGTCTTAATGCTTTATTTATTTTCTTTTGTTGGTGGTATAAAATGTTGCCTAATTTAGCATTTTTATTAAGCTTTTGTCTACAGGTAGCGAACATGGCATTGCTAGCAGCTACTATTGAGACATTGTGTTATATTCCCATAACCCTGACCATTTCAAAATGTGATAATCACCTCTTGTCTCTTGAACTTGGCATGTCAGTTTCATTATCCTTCATTCCTCTATGAGCTATTGTCTTCTCGTAACAGCGGAGCACAAATGAAGACACGTCCGGAGGCTTGTTTCCAGTGAGCGCCTTAGCTCCGGTGGTCTCTAACTGACAGGAACTCAGGCACTATTTGTTATGTTTAGGCCCAATACGTCCATCTGGTTTTGGTTTGGCTCCTCCGTATCGCCCCTGGAGATGGGGATGGAGGGGACGCTGAGGTGAGTTTTCCCCTAAATTGAATTTCTCATCATTGCTCGTCCACTCCAGGCCCGGGACTAGGGAGTAAGAGCTGATCGGACCCAGGCTATAGAGTTCTGCTTCCATCCCTGAGGCTCCACTAAAATGTAGAAAACTCAAATCACCTGTTTTCGGCAAATGACCGGCATGTCCGTGGTAATGGCCGATAACTGGTTCACATTCTGATATTTGTAAATGAGGAATGTATGAACTTCGTGTGAACCGCTCCAGACTTTAAACCTTTTTGCATCTGATGAAATGATGTGTGAAAATAAACAAATAGCAGACTAAACAAAGCTGTCAGCCATAATAGGAGAGACGGTGGAAAGTGCACACAGTTTAGAGCATAATATTGCTATATGATATGAATGTTTGATTTGATTTAACATTCACTCACTCATTCATGCTGTGAGAAGCCATTTATACAAGCCAGAGTCTGTAGCAGAGGTACACATAATACTGATGTATGTAGTCTTTGGATTAGGAATAGGCCTACACAGTAGCTGATACAGAGGACCAGGGCGTGACATTAACACAAGCCCTATTACATTTACCATTGACGTAAAAATATATATATATAGTTAACCAATTATAGTCACAAATACTGAAAAGGTATATAATTCACGGCTTCTCTATGATGGTGGTATTAATCTATAGGCCCACGCTGTTGTACCCAACATCAACGATCCCGGATCAATTAAAGTGCTTCAGGGCAATTAATTAATTAATTGCCATTCATCATAGAAGTACCAAACTCAATCCAGTTTAGCATCTTCATGATATGTAACTGTCTAGAAAAGATCCGGCAAAGACTTTTTGAGTTATTGAGTTCAGAGGTTTAGGTCATTCATTAATTAATTACTTCATTAATATTCATTGTAGAAGTACCAAAATCAATCCAGTTTGGCGTCTTTATGGTATGTACCTGTGTGTAAAATGTAAAACTGATCCGGCAATTCGTATTTGAGTTATGGCGTTCACACACAGATTCTGTGGAAGTGATTCCATATTATCTTTTTTTTTTTGCCAGTATAATAAATTGAATAGTGCCCTGTTTAAAGAACTCGTGAGCCACATGTCAACCTCTGTCAAATCTGCAAATGACAAAAGTGATAGTGGGAATTTCTAAACATTGCAAAACAATTGACTCTAAATTTAAAACTACATTTCAGACCGTATAACGTATATAAGACCTATAATTCTATTGTCGTTTCTTCACATAATGAGCTTATGTAATAATTCTTCCCCTCATCCATCTTTCTTGACATTGTTCATACTGTGGCATAAATCAAAATGTAATGATTTTGACCCAGAACTCTAACTACTACATGTAAATGAGCTGAATTGCTAGGTTTCGCATGCTTTCCTGGTATTTCAAATTTCACGGTCCGCCATAGCCTTCACTTATTCCGGACTTACCCTGATGTAAAATAAGACCTCACTGTCTCAATACATGCTCATACCAAACGTATACTTTGCGGAAATGTAGCATGAAACGTCCACATGACAACCTGTCTGATTTACGGCGGGCATTATTCTTGATTCTCGTTGCCCTTGATGTGACCTTGATCAAAAAAATCCCCTTTATTTCGGTGAAGGAGACGTCCCACACTCACGGTTTATTTTGTCAGGTGGACAGACTGTATCACACGCCGCTCCCTCAAATTCTCAGTGTACGGCTTTCATCTTCTCTCTGAACATGTGTTTGTAGGTTCAGTTTTAAACAAGGCCTTGCTCAGATTGAAGGATTCTCACTGAAAATATTTGTGGACAATGTCTGGGAGCAAAAAAGTGAAAAGGCTTCTGCGCACTTCTGGATACAATAATGTTCTTATGTATGTAGTAATGACTTGACGGTGGCCTAGACTTGAGCTTGCCTATTTGACTTTGCCTTTTATAAAATGCTCCTAACCCTATGTTGCTGCTAAACTGCTCACATTATTTTGTTTGTACAAATATGACACTTATTCTAATACAGTTTAGCCCACAGGTAACATATACATTTATATCCATGTAACAATTAATAAATCGTTTATATATTAAAACATATACTCAGGTCGTTTACATATGTAAACCAGATTTGGACTAGTAGGCCCTGGGTTACTACTACTTAAGTTTTTTTTGTTTTTTTTACTGCCTCGCCTATTAATTAGCTAAGATGAATATACATAAACTGTTAAAATCAGTAATGTAATTAACACAGAGAAAAACTGTAGAATGTACAACAGTTAAACAAGTTACAGCATATGCTGAACATTATATTAATAGAAGTATATATTTAAAATGCAATATATATATATATATTTATTTTTTTTATGTCAAGTTTATCATCTACTAAATTATCATGTAACTTTGTGTTGAATTAAATGTGTTAAAGATTTATTTCTAGCAATATACAATATACAATACATGTAAAATGTACAACAATAAAATATATATGTACTATATTTACTTTAGTACTTTAGTACAACTGTATACTGCACTGTATACTTGCTCTCTAAGCTAAAGTTTCAACTGTGTTCAAATAAATAGGACACACGTTTAAGACAATGGCACTTTATGTGTACACACTTCACACATGCTGAACTTGTTAACACCCAGTGACACTCTGTATTCAACAATACATCATGTAACGTCCACATAGTGCTAACACAGTATTATTATCAATATTATTATTATTGAAGCATTTAGGCTACAGTAGATACAGTAGATACAGTAGGTAGTGTAGTGTTTTTAGACCTTCACAGAAGGCATTTCAAACATGTGTGGGAACAGCATCTAAAGGAACACTATCCTAAATCAAGCTTACAGTACTGGTTTACAAAAGTTAGCAGATATCTATGATAAGACATGTATTTGAGAATGTATTTGTACTTGAGGACAAAGCAGAACTACAGTAGCGGACAACATTCATTAAATATTCATTATAAAGTGCACATGCTACGCTTATGACACCAACCATATAAATATATCTGTTCATATTTTCAATATTACACTATAGTGAACTACAGCATTTTTACAATAGGCCTTGAAATTATTTCTCAGCTTTATGTTATTTCTGGGAAAATAGGTATTGAGCTAAAATAAATCTGGTTACTATGATGAACAGCCCATAGGGAGTACATATTTAGTGATTTATTGTAAAATAATAGTAGCCCTATTAAGTAAAAGGCCCTTGTGTGATGTGACATGACATGGGGGACATCAAATATACATGTTAACAGCAATTTAACAAAAGTTTACCTAAAATAAATCTTACAATAAAATCAAAAGCCCAATAGTGTAGTCATAAAAAACTATTAGCCCATGTCACAGGTGGTTGAATTTTGGGTAACAACGTGGACAAGAGGGTTGGTCCAAGTAGCCACAGCATGGTTCATGGCAGTCCTGAAATACAAAAATAAGTGGGATATGGCTCAAACTTTTGTGTAAAATTTGAACAATGGCACCACCTTGTGGCTCATTCAAGGAACACAAACCTCAACTGTTTAAATCTGGCACACATGACGATCGTCGTGATTTACACAAAGTTTTCTGTGAAAATAATAATAACAATGGCAAAAAATATATCAGTCAAAATAGTTTAAGAATATTCGAACATTACAAATAATAATTCAAATCTACTATCACCTTTGTATTAAGGTTGTGGTGAAGGACTGGGTCTGAAAGCCATGGATGTCTCATAGCTTCCGCTGCTGACATTCTCCAGCTGCACAGGTTAAAGATATAAATGAGATGTTTGGGAGTTGTGCACTTGTATACATAAATAAATGAATAGACAGGTAGACAGAGTACCTCTTGTTGACAATAAGCAGTCTGGAGATGAAGTCTTTGGCTTGTTCTGAAGTATCTGCAAATTCATGCTCCTCAAAGTTCCACTGACAGGCCAGGATGTTGTTGAGAGTCTGGTTATTATCGTCACCGAGGAAGGGGCAAAGACCACTCAGACTGTAGGCAGGGACACGTATGAGCATAATTGTATGATTGAGTCGAAACCTGTATGTGAACAAATGTACTCACAGCATGTAGGTGATGACCCCCAGGCTCCACATGTCAGTGTTAAATGATACAAAGTCATAGTTGATCACTTCTGGGGCAAGGAACTCTGGAGTACCAAAATTCACACGAAGCTTCTCCCTTGGTTTATATCTGTATGTGAACAAATTATATTAGAATATAATAAATTTCTAACTATGTTTTTTTATATATATAATAAAGCATTATTTGATTGTGTTAGGTGTGTAGATTGGGGGTCTGCATAAATAATATTGAATTTAGAAATGGAAATTAACCAACTAAATGTGCTAAGATTAGTCAGTTCCCAGACAAAGCTTAAGCTAAGATAAAGGCTAAATGCTAAAAGCAATTACAAAACCATGACTGACTGAGTCACTCTCGTTAAGTGAACCAGCTCTGTATAACCAATCCACAACAAATAGTATTTTTGTTGTTTAACACTTACTAGTTTTAGATTGCTACTGAGTAAAAATGACTAGAGAATGTCTGCTTTTATTTTTTTCTCTGTGAATTTTTTTTTCTCTTGGTTCTTTATAAAAATGTGCATAATGTACTGTATGTACTGTATATGTCAACACAAATTACTTACATCCTGGCCAGTCCAAAGTCAATAATTTTGACTTTATTTGTCACTCTGCTAACACACAGGATGTTCTCCGGCTGGAATTCACAACAAAAGCACACAGCAGGAATGAAGTGAATGATGCTAATGCTAAACCGGTGATGAAACAGTATGTATAGTGACCTTTAGGTCCAGGTGAAGGATGTACATTTTGTGCATGTGCTGTAACCCCTCACAGATCTGTCTGATGAAAACCACTGCATCCAGCTCTGTTAACTTGTAGTTCTCATCGATGATCCTGTCAAACAGCTCTCCTCCACCAACACTGTGGTGACAAAAACAAATACATCATGTGAGACAACATGTCATAACATATAAATAATGTAATAAAATGTTCATTTTAAGTGTCTATTTGAAAAGTATACATATGGTGATATGAAATGAATGTAGGGCTGGGCGATATGAACCAAAATAATGAATAATGAATTATAAAAAGTGGTACAACATATATTCAGACTATGGATTTAATATAACATAATGATAATAAATTGCAATAGGCTATAGTTGAGTTCAAAATTGCAATAGGCTATAGTTGAGGTCAAAATTGCAATAGGCTATAGTTGAGGTGTTTTGTTGTCTTAGCACGACAAACAATCCTATATGAAATATATTACCGGTAGTCATTGGTAAAATTTAATAAAATACACATAAGTCAGAAGAAAATTAAATATACAGTCAAGTTCCAAACTAGCACAGCAAAAGGGATATACAGTATGGTGTGGTATGGCTGTCCCCACCCAGGGCAGCTCTGGCTACAGATGTAGCTTACCACAACCAGTGACTGTGGAATGAATGATTAATAAACTTCGAAAAGCACTATTTGAATCAAGACCATTATTATTAGAATACAAATGGTATATTGCCCAGCCCTGGTTAAATGGAGCTCCAAATACTAATGTGAGTTGAGAATATGTACAGAAAATATAAAAAAGAAAGTGCATACTATTCAAGTACAAGGATGATGTCATTCCTTGACTCATAAGCTGCATAGAGCTGGATGAGGTTGTCATGGTCCAGATTATTCATGACCTGGATTTCATTCTTCACCACCTCCTACCAAAAACACAAGTGCACACAGACAGACGGACATGAGGACGGACACATAGGCAGACACAAAGACAGATGCAAAAGCCAACAAAACAGGTGCGGACAAAAATGGACACAACAACACAAAAGACAAGCACATAGGGCACGATGAGAGTGTCAGCTGTTCTCCCCTATCAGACAATGCATCGTCTACTAGGTCAAATACTTGTCGCCTAGGTGAGAAGTATTGCCCTGGCTTCTGTTCCTAGTCAGTGGCCTTGTAGTGGGCTAGTGTGTACTCTAACACAATCCCTTCAGCTTTTTATATCATGTGGCATGTCTCCCACTAAAATCATATGAATAGAAATGTAGACGCCGTACCTTTTCTTTCTGACCCCTGGCTTTGATGACCTTCGCCGCCAAAGTGAGTCCAGAAGAGTTTTCGACACACTTGTGCACCTGGCCAAAACGACCCCTGAAGACAAAATGGAGGAAAAAATACTCTCTTAGGGCCTAGCTACATGTATACCAATATATTCATAAATGACTGTATATCTTTAGTTTGAAATATATCTCAAAATGATTTGGCCACATATAGACAAATTAGTCCAGAAATGAAGAAATATGAAAAAAAAAGTTAAAAATTAGTAAGATTACACTCACTAGCATTTCAATGAGTCCATACACTATATTGTGTAATGTCAGTGCCTAATTAGAGAACATTAACATGTGTAGCCTGTTTATTTCATAGAACAATTAGCACCACATAAGGTAAAAGTGACATATAGGTCACTAAGATCATGAATACTCTGTGCAGCCACAATATAGTGAGAGTGAGCATTAACCATCAAATATAGCAAATGATGAATCTGCGATTGTTCTGGCAAATGGATACAAATTGACTATTTGGTACATGTCCGTTTCTAGTTAGGGAACATTAGCAAGTGTCCCATTGTTTAGCTTTTGAATAAAGACACCTTGAAGCTCTGAGCTAACAGTTACACACGGCATGCATGCTCTGTATAATACAAATGAATTGCTAATTGCTCACAGTCACTGGAGATATTCAATGTTCCAAACCACTTTGTTCATGTCTTATTTGCTTTGTGGCCTCATTTTTAGACCCTATTCTTTCCACAGTAACACATGTGCATATTATGACCCCAGCTCACCCCTCCTAGAAGTTCACAGCTGATTCAGTTTTATAATATGCTGTTTTATTTCCCATGGCATATGATACACCCATCCATCTGTGTGAATTTGAACACAGCGCCCTGCTTAATCTGTTATTTCATTAGATGAGCTCTGGGGCCAGTGTCTCCTCTTTGAAGATTTGGATTAACACTTAGTGATTAGCTACCAGCTGGCACCAAAGATACAGTTTCACATGCCGTTCAGGCCCGGTGTAAAAATAACCACAGTGACTCTAAAGTTATGAACCTAGATGGGGGTGACAGTGGGGGTGTGGGGGAGGTAGGCTTACGCAATTAAGCCCTGTGGGGAATTGAGAAATGTTTTCTCACTGCCTTTGATCTGGAGTCTATAGACAAGGCACCTGAATTTCTAAAAATAATTTATGCAAGACTCAACTGTGATACTGGAGAAAATTGTAACTGAGGAGTATGCCATCCTTAATAGGCTGTAATATCACTTTGTACCAGTAGGAGGAGCCTTGATTATTAATTAAATTACCAGTAATGCAGTGTTTTTTTGTTTGTTTGTTTTTTTTTTGGGGGGGGGGGGGGTTACAATAAATAAAACCTCTCAAAATGATTGGCTGTACATAAATTAAGGGACAATTTAGTAATGAACTCAGACAAATGCATTGCCAAAAAACCCAAAAGCAGGGCTATACCAGGACTAAGGCAAGGGGTAAAACCTGCACCCACAACTAAATTCAAGACTAAACCATCTATTTTTACCAGAACTAAAATGAAATTTACTTGACTACTTCTTCATTACCACACTGAATTGTAATTTTATCTACAAATCTATAAATATGCATTCCTTAGTAACCTTAGAGCCTGCACACCACCTGTGTCCCTTGAACCACAGTTGATAATGTAATCAAAGGAGCATCATATTTATATACTTATGCACACTTATATCTAAGTGAGTGCATTTAAGCTCACATGTTTTCAGATTCATTTTCAATGGGGCCTTTCCACAGTTCATCAATGTCTAAAATGGCTTGGTATGGTGACCTTCGTATGCAGGACAAAGCACCTCCTGTCAGTGCAGCCTTCAGTAGATGAGCTGTCTATAGATCTGCCCGTTTTTTACGAGTCATTCTATACACTACTTACCATCCAGTTCTTTTGTCAATGTCAAAACTATACACAGCGTCTTTATTTGAAGGATTTATAAGGCGCTCACCCGCCCAGCACTTCCTGCCAGTTGATTGTGTAGAAGTTGCGGATCTGGTTGGGCTTGGCAGAAACAATGCGGTGATTGAACGGAGCAGCCGGTGGAGGAGTGGTATCTGGAAAAGAAAATATAGACTGTAATGTTTAAGTATAGAACAGAAGTTCAGAGAAATGTATTGGACTTACCGATAAAGAAGCGCTCTGCGTGCTCATCAACCTTTGCAGTAACAAACTCACTCATCTGGTTCCTTTCTTCTTCTACGTTTTGCTTCAGGTCTAGAGTGATCTCCACACCATCTGCTTTGAACACCGCCCAGCCATCAGTCTCAAGACGTGGTTCTTCTCTCTCCTCTGTCTGTGTTTCTGTCTGTTCTGCTACTATGTGCTGATCAGCGGCTGCTTTCTGGTCTGGTTCAGCTTCTGTTTCATCTTTGGAACTGCAACAAAGGACGTTTCATATATGTGTTCCTTAATTCATTATGGATGACTATAACACAGAATATGAATTGGTAGCAGTAGCTTTGTGGGAGACAGTAGTCACAGCAGGTTCAATCCTTGATTACTGGCCAAGACACATTTTGCCTAAGTATAAATGTGTGATTGTGGTAGTTTATTTAGTAGTGGTTGGAAAGTCTGTAGTTGCCACGTCTCTGTCAGTCTGCCCCAGGGCAGATTTGGCTACAGACTATGGAGTTAATAAGTAAATAATGAACTTGGTTAAAAAGTGAGATAAACTATGATAAGATACACTTAAGGGATACTTCCCAAACGATGTCAGCTTTGATTGATTGACTATACCTTGTTAATGGTGGTTCTTCACAGCCTTCACTTGTTTCTTCCTCAACCATAGAAACTTCCCCCTTCGGCACTTCCTCCACAATAACCTCCTCTTCCTCAAACTCTTCGCTTTGAGAAGGTTCATGCTTCTCTGACAGTTTGGAGTCATCAGGCAGATAGTACACCACAACAGAAGCATCATCAACTTGATTTACTGAGGTTGGCTTTACACTGGACTTCTCCGAGTTCTCTCGATTCAATTTCTGAACCTCTTCCAACAACAGAGCCTGCTTCTTTAAGGATATGTCTATAAGAAAACAAACATGGATCAGAGGACATATTGTTTATAATAATGCATACAGTTAAAATACTAAATAGTGTAGAGGATATAGCACCTGAGTCTGGAGGCTTTGTCTTCTTCTGTGCTTTTGGACTCTTGGGGGTCAAAGATGGTTTCTCTGTCCCTTCTTTGGTTTTGTGGTCTTTAAGCTGAAAAAATAAAACAATATATATACTCAATTTACATAATAAAAGAGATACATTTTGGTTATATTTCTGTATAGCTCCTGAGCAGCTATGGGACTGGGCAATATATAATATAAACAAATAATTGTTTCTGTCAAATATTTCTTAAAATTGAAATGATTCTCAACTGGTCCTCACAGTAACCTGACTCACCAGTTAAGAATACTATTGATTTTCAGCAATATGATTATGGATGTAGAATCCTCATTCTACTAACAGAACTAGTCTGGTTCTTTCATTTCCAGGAAGCTCTGTAAGCAATATAAAAGATATTCAGTCAATTGGGGAAGTACCAAGACACACAGAAAAAGTTCCGCCTGGGCCAACATAAACTGAAAAATACTTATAGAATTGATCAGATTAACAAAGCATTGTATTTGCAAAAAAACTCTATCTTTTTTAATATATTGTTATTATTGTAAGGATTGATTTTGGATGGAAGGTGCTTCTCAGGCTGGCCAGGCTAGAATGTTATTCAGTACAAACTTTATTTCGAACTGCCCAGCCCCAGATAGATTGTAAATACAATAAAATGCAAGCCAAACAAAGATGAAGTCAGCCTGAAGCAACACTTAATACACATATAAGCCACATGGAACATGAGTGAAGACACCTTGATAAATAGACTCTGGTGGTAGTTACAGTAAACGTACAAAGAATCCACATTTGCGTGAGGCGAGGAAATGCTTTGGTCCATGGAGCTTTGTCTTGTGTGAAGGCTGCGGAGCACTGCGCTCACATGCAGCACTTATCTCTTGAGTCCCTTTATTGGCTTTATTAGAGGTAGTGTTCTAGTAGAAACACAAGATGACAACGCTTAGTACGGTTACATGAATCTCACAAATAGAATATCAAAAATATGACATGAACAACAAACAAATGGGTAGAAACACTATACATTCTGAGTACATGAAATTATTGAAATTACCAGCAAATAATATTTGTTAGTATGGTAGTACTGTTAGTATTAGTGTAGAAATAGTAGGAGCATTAGTGTTAGTGGTTGTAGTATTAGTCGTAGTACAAACCTTTTTACTTCTACCCGACTATAAATAAGATTTTCAATAACAGGAATTAATCAATCGGCAAACAAAGACAAACGCACAACATATGTTCAACTGACAACAGAATGAGAAGCAGCACTTGACATACTGACATATTAGCGTGTTTATTGCATGTGCAGACTGGTTGGTATAATGGGCATGCCTTTAATGACTCAAGGCTAGATGGACAGACGGCAGCAGCACTTGTGAATTTATATCTTATCGCTCAAAGCACTCAGCTCAGGAATGCCATACTGACCCCAAGTGGAAAATATTACAAGCGAGTGTCAGCCGTTGTTGAAATTTCTTTGCTTAGGAACTCTCACTAAACACTCTGTGATCAGATGGGCATGGAAAAACCTGTCTTGAACCCAGTGGTCTTGTTGTAGGGACAAGGTCGTGAAGTAAACAGTGCTGCAAGGTGGGATGGGGTGATATTTTAAGTGCAGTGTTTCCCCAGTGACAACACAGTGTGATTTCTGATTGGAGATTGAGGTTGACTTGGCAGGAGTGCATCTCACACCTCAAGCAGCGGCACACTGACTCTGACGGCAAGGCACATTCCCAGTAATGTGAGCCACACGCGAGCCCACCAATGTTAAAGCAAGCCGTTAATCATTCAAATATAATCCAGGGATAAAATACGAGTCCGGAAGAAGTACAATTAAGATATAGTTAGAAAAGTATAGTGTTCTACTGCATTTCCCATGATAATCATAGCTACAGTGTAAGTATATTACATACACATATATATAAATAAAACATTTAAGACTAAAAAGACCTCAATCAATGGACTTATAGAGCAGCATTCTGCTGAACAATTCAGCTAATTCTATATCTGTTAATATCATGGAATTTGAGGTATCATCATTTGAGTTTTTATCTTGGGTTATGACAAAACAGGTTTCTTTTTCCAATCAAAATGTAAAATTTTTGAAGATAAATGATTTAATATTTGAGTATTTAGAAATACATGTATGTATTATTGTGACCCATGACTAAACCCTACATTAACCACAGTAAACAGAACTAAAATAAGCCTCAGAAACATGTATGAGTGGATTACACAGTCTTGGCACAGTCTTACATAAATACAGTTTTGGCAGGGACTGTCTCCAAACACTAGATGCCCTACATTTAAGTGCCCACTTAAGTGTGACATAAGCATAAGTAGCTGATAACCAAGTCACATGACGTCACAGCTCTTAGGTGAAGGTGCACACAATGTAGACAGCTTTCCCTTACGCAGCTTTGTAAGTGGAGATAATGCACTTTAGTGTCTCAGTTCATGCCTCAAATGCCATCAGCACTTAGTGACCTTTATGTTAGGTCATAGCCTGTCTAATGATTGCATTAAAACATCTGCATAAACTGGCTGTGAGAGCGGAAAAATATTGTAATGTTACTTGAGCAGGTCCTGGCATGGAACTAATATCACAATGCATAAATGAAATGATTTATGCATTTGGGCCATTGCCAATGATTTCTAAAAGTCTATGTAGTTAAATACAAACTTTTACTAGTTGCTCTAAATCAAATCAGCTTTGACAGCATTGTCTGCGGGAAGCCCAATAAACCTTTATGAAGAGCTATTTTTGCTCTGAGTTTAGTAATGTGCACAGAATGACATTGTGAACAATGGCACAATAAAAATAGAGGACACAGTACAGTACAGGACACATGTATTACTGACCGTCTGGAACATTATACCTCAATCACTACAGGTGCCACATTATTTAGAAAACCTAATCAATTTGAATACTAATCTACCAATTGCATATTCAATAGGACTCTTCCATTGGTTATTGGTCATTGGATCAAAGGAGAAAATATAGAGAGAAAGTGTATGTTTTGGTGTTGGCTAGATCTCAAACAGTAACCTCACAAAAAACAAAGAAAATGGTAAGTCAACTGAATTGGGGGAAAATATAAGCATTGCATAAGATAATTCTCCTGATCATTTCTAGTTTAAAATTAAATTCAAAAGTACCATGTCCTTCTGATATATACTGGTTCTTGTTTTACTTTTTTAAATTCAGGAACGACAGACGGGTCAAAAATAATTATTTAAAGTAGGGCTGCAAGTTACGATTAATCAGATTAATGATCGGATATAGTGTGAAAAATATTTTCTAGTTAATGATCATTTGATCTAGTTAATGATCATTTGATTACTAAATGAGTTGACATTTTTTTTCAATAATCAATAAATGACAATTAATCCAATTTGTTGTTTCAGCCCTCATTTAAAAGTACTTTTAACATTGGCCAACGATTGAAATATTTGTAATTTGAATCATATGAAACGTCATGGTCATGGTTTTGTATTATTTCAGTTTTCAGCTTTCTGTGTATCTCCTGGTATGGAGATGGACTACTCCATCTGAAAATAACATCTTTGAGTGACACATACAGTTTGCAGTTGAGGAAAAAAATTTTACTTGGAAGTGAGTCAGTGGGGGGGAATCGCTGATTCAACACATGTAGTTGACACCTGACTCTGTCAGAGCAGAAGGGGTTAAAGTCCCTTTGAAACCACAAACACTGGTGCACCCTGTGCCAAAAACAGCATTTCTATACAGCAGTGGCGGAGCCAAAGGGGTGGCAGGGGTGGCAATTGCCACCTCCAAATAAGGCCTTGCCACCCCCGCTGCCACCCCACTGGAAACGGTAAATATTAAAATCCACAAATGAGGAGA
>JAVQKC010153051.1:0-12307 GCA_036025475.1 Philypnodon macrostomus
ACGTATGGGGCAGACATACGGGGCAGACGTACGGGGCAGACGTACGGGGCAGACGTATGGGGTCGTTTTCGCCGATATACACTTTGCTGTCGGGACGACAGCACAGGCCTTGTTTAAAACACAGGCCTGTATAGGGCACAATACAGTTTGCTCCTAAGAAAACACTGCATTAAATTTCACTGCCAGTCCGCTCTTCTATAGCTAACATCTGTGTCTTTAAACCGAGCATGTGGCTTTTGTTAAGTTTCAGGTGAACTTTAGCCTTGTCAAAAACATGAGTAGGCGACCTTGCAGGTGAGGCCTTTTCTACTCAATCTCGAGTGCAGTATAACCGGCAACGGGAGTTAAGTAAATAGTTTGCACATACTGAACACACAAGGGGCAGTTTAGTGAGGCAATTACCAAGAAAAAGTAATACCATCTTCCAATATAGCAAAGTTTCAAAATTATCCAGGCAGGAACAGCAGTAAGCCATAAACCACCTGTAGATATTTTTTCTATTTCCCTTGTTTACAATTCTAAAACAATGCTGTTTTTATTATTGTCAAATGCAGCTCTATCTCGCCTCTCTTAAACGGAAAGAAAATGCCATGTATACCTTTCGCTGCAGCAATTAGCAAGGCCATTGACATAATCCAGGTAATGCTCTGCAGGTAATTGAGACCTATAACCGTTCCTCAGGAGAGACGGCAAGAGCGCACCTATATACAGACCAGTTAACTGCCAGCTTGTGCATTTCATTACCCAGCCATGTCCAGGTCTTGCTCGCGGCTTGCACCGTCTTGGCCTGAGTTACTATGTCTCTTTGCTCAGATTCGGTGAGATGGTAGGGGTGAGGCATCTTGGCGGCAGAGGTTACAGTTCGTCTTCTTTGAGCCTGCCACTGATCCTACTTAAACCTCACATCTGCGGGCTCAGATCTCGCCGCCCCGTTCTGTATCGAAAATTGCCTGTGTCAGATGCTAAATAGCACTTGAATGGAGAGATCTTCGAGGAATGGAATATTTAGTTTCCCCCTAGCTATCTGCTTGCTCTGGTTCAATGTAGTAAAAGGCACCACACATCCTTGTATTCAGTCCTGTCTATGGCATGTTGTTTTTAGACATTAATCTTAATGAAAAATTGGTTTCCTTGCCCTTCCCAATTCATCTTTTATTCCATTGAATATGAATAAATTGTAGAAATGCATTGATTTCTTACCCTATACACACTATTATTATATTGGTCTGCTTTGAAGCCCATACAGGCAGAGAGGTTATTTGGTAATTGCCTGCACTCTGTCAAAGTCCACCGACGTGGACCACAAGCTTCTTGGATATCTTATATCATTAAGTTGATTTTTATGGCTGTTTTCTAAGAGAATTTGACTAAGTTTGGAATTACTTGTGATTCAATTTAATTATGAGACTCAAACATGTAGAAAGTCTCCTCCGCCAAAGCATTTTATTTCCACCTTACATGTTCTATTGACTGAACTGTACTGCTCTATCTAGTTATCCTGCTTGCAAAAAAACCCAAAAAACAAACTCTGTGCAATGAGCGCAATCTTAATTTTGCTTACAGAAATGTGTAGCGTGACTTTTGGTAGCACCCCTGTTTATTTGCTATCTATTTTTACATCAGTGGCTTTGGCCCAATCTTTTCTATGCATTTCCAGGCAGGCCTGTGAGGTAAGGACTAGTGCATTGGGCTTCTTATCTGACACTCCACAGCTGCAGCTCCTCACCAGTGCGCTGCTCTCTTGGCTGCCTCCAGTCCTTGTGTCTTTCCCACATCTCCAGCCCCTTCGATCTGAAAAGCAAGACGCAAGGAACCCATCGACGCGCACACTAATCACACCAGTGGCGACTGCTCGTTACCCGTGGCCTCACAAGTCAGCAATCCTAATAGGCATGTTGTAATGAGCTCTAATTGAGACTGGCTAATTTGCATGGCCCAAGTCATTGTCTGTCTTAAAAGGACTTATAGAGCTCATTGCTAAAAAGCTGATTGGGTGGTCTAACTTGGTTCTACTATATCTGGCCACTATTAAGTTTGTCAAGGGTTCTCCAGTGCAGAGATGGCAGCAAAGCAGTAGTATCATTGGTACATTTTCTGAGGTTTCATTTAGTTTCCACTCACATCAACATGCCTAATGGAGAAGCTCACAGATTGACTTCCCACTCAACTACAAACGTTATTTTAGTGACACCAGCCATTTTCAAAGAAACTACTTCAAAGTCTGATTAAAACGGAGCAGGGCAGCTCTGATCAAAGGTTAAACTACATGGTTCTTCTCACAAGCCAACGTGCTATCCCTCACTTTGAGAAAGAGAAATCTAGGCTATTGTTACCATTGAGGCATGCACACAGAATGTTATTTTGTTGTTTGTCGGAGGAAACGTGATAGATACTTGTAGCTCCACAAGGGAGGTCCTTGGAGGAATCATCCTCAGAGTACAGCACATTTTATTTATACAAAGAGAGGATGTTTTCACTTAATTTGATCACTGACACTTTATTCTCCCCCAAACTTTTATTTATCTTTTTTCTACTAGGGGAATATAGAAGAAATTATTTCTCAAAGAGAAACAAACAGGCTGGTTTATTGGATGGGCTTGAGGCCATCTCATTTCTGCTCAAAATGTAAAGAAATCTTGCAGATGCCAGTAATCATGCATCTTTTTTTTGCATCATGTTTTAAGATCTGGCTTCTGAAGTTGCAAACCTAGCAATCTTGATTTTAAAGCATTACTGACTTTTTAGAATTATCCACAACAAATTGTTTTATTGTTGTAAAATGTAGTTCAATTAGCTGTCATGTAACAAGGTCTTTTGTCTTTGCTTGATTTCAGGCCTCTCGGCTGACGGAGTAGGGGGAACATGAATCACTGGCTCCTGCCGGAACCTGGCATGGGGCAGCAGTGCCAGCCTGGCCTCTGCCTCCCACTCAAGAAGTGAAGCCCATGCACCATGACGGAGAGGCTCTGAGGTTTAGCCCCTGACGATCATCTCCACCCTCTCCCTCAAGACCCCCCACCCCTGCCTCTTCCCAAACATGCTGCGCTTCTTGCCTCTCAAACTGGGCCGCTTGTACCGCTGTCTCAAGCTGCTGTTAGTGCTGGGGTTATTTGTGGTCCTGTTGATGAACACCCACAACCTGTTTGCCTCCTTCCAGAAGAACGAGCTCACTGACAGACGCTTCATCAACCTGAACAAGTGTCCTGCCTGTTTCGGCACCAGCTGGTGTCGGAAGTTTATGAACGGTCAGGTTTCCTTCGAGACCTGGGGACGTCTGCGTTTCCTCGATGTTTTCAATGTCAAAAATGTTTACTTTGCTCAGTACGGCGAGCCAAGGGAGGGCACTCGGCGCGTGGTACTCAAAAGACTCGGCTCCAACCAGGAGCTGGCTGAAATAGACCAGAAAATCTGCAAGAGAGCCACAGGCAGACCCAGATGTGACCTGATCCAGGCTATGTACAAGACTGAGTTTGCTCGGATAAATGGAGACGTCCGTCTACTCACACCGGAGGTAGTGGAGGGCTGGTCAGACCTGGTGCACTGCCCTTCTCAGAGACTATTGGACCGCGTGGTCCGCAGGTACGCTGAGACCAAAGACTCTGGTAGTTTCCTGCTCAAGAACCTCAAAGACACAGAGAGAATGCAGCTGCTCATGACTCTGGCATTCAACCCAGAACCACTAGTTCTCCAGGTACGTCCTTGTTTTGACAGTTTTTTGTGATAGCGCACTCTAATTCATGTGTGTAGCAATATCTCAACTGGCAACCTCAATGTAGTGAAAATATCACTATTGTACTGATGTAAAGAGGTACAATTTTGGGAGTTACCGAAATGGATCTTCTGCAGATGATAAGGCAGTAACTTTGTTACTATGAACAGAATTTGAGCATCAGCAGCCTAGTGGGTGTTGGCCCTCCAAGCCCTGTTAAATTACAGGGTGGGATACCTCTTTTCCTTCCTCTTCTATAGATCTGAGACGAGCCATTATACCCTCCCTAAACTGAAGGCTACATCAAAACTACATGTCCGCTATCTGGAGCATTCCACAGCTTAGAATAGAAAAGGGTTTAAAAGCTGTGGCCTCCCAAAAGATGAGAGATTTTGGCTTGCGGCAATGCAGCATATTTAACACTATATGTAGGGCAGTTTTGAATTATTCACCAGTGCATCTGTAAATGGTCCAAGTTGTTTTTAATTTTAATATACGTCTGTGTCCACCGAGTTCACGTCACTTGAGAGATTATACTTGGCAGAATTTATTAGAACTTCAGATGCAGTAAATCATGTAATATTGGTAAGAATCTTAACTCTCAAAGCTCTTTTAGTGAAGTATTTACCAACCCCTGTGCTCTTTCCCACTGCGTTTTCAGCTGTGTGAATCATATAAACACATGCCACATCCCCATTCTCTCGGTCATCTAAAAGCGTCCAATCAATTTCAATTTCAATCCGACATTGACCGCGTCTCATGAGGGGGACACAACAACAATGGTCACGGCCCGTGTAGACATTCAATAACTTCTACTGACCTCCGACGGCCCCTCCACTCACAGGGTCGGACACCTCCAGGCCTTTTGAGTGGACAAAAGGCACGATCAGCCTTTTAGCCCTGCACAATCTATAAAATCTGATTAGCTTTGTGTGACTGCTAGCTAGCCCAACCCCCTGCCCCCCTAAACTTCCTCCTTTTTTTTTCTTTATCCAATGTCTTTCTTTCTTCTATCGTTTTATTCTTACCCATCTTTTGTATGCTTCACAAACGCAACATAATTCCATCAGAGTGTTATGGGATAGTGACTCACTATATATAAGTTGAACGTATCGCAACAATTTTATAGAGAAATGTTAGTCAAAACAATTTCCAGCCCAATAAATATATTGTATTGTTCTAGTTTGGTTAAGCCTTCTATTTTCTTCTATCAAATGTACATTCATAAATTTGGTAGTAGAGTACCATATTTTCGAACTCCAAGAACAGGCTCCCGTGTAGCCGATAGTTTTCCAATATGTGATAAAATGGTGAAATAAATGGCTCCTAAACTGTGCATTATCCTTTCTGTATTAACTTTATATCATTACTACCATCTCTCTTTATAATCTACGCTAGTAAGTGTAAAACAAGCCGCTAAAGTTAAAGCATTTCGCCACATGAAACCAAAACAATGCTCTCTTCCTGAGACACGCTCCCGTTGTCAGGGCGACGGCGGTGAGCAGTTCACGGAAAGTCTGATTGTCTGCATTTTAAAATGATGGTGTGAAAATAAACCATAAAAGTTATATGTATTTTGATCTCTCTGAAGTCGCAGGGCCAGACAAACTATGAAAAAAAAGTGCCACTTATAGTCCAGAAAATACAGTAGTTTAGTATCTCCAGCCATATCATTATGCTCCACAAACTCCAGCCACATATTTCTGTCATATTTTTAATTCCATTATGCCCAGTTCAAATGCCTGCTTGGTGACTCACTCTTTCGCCTCCCCCATGTATGCTTCTTTATCCTTATCTCCCTCACAGACATCCACAGACATTACGCACAGACTCATCATGCCCAACACATTGTCCACAAGCCCTTTCTTTACTCCCGGATCACGTTCCTCTTCACATGTTTACAGCGACTCATGAATTGTTGATCTTATCCTGAACTCATGACCCAAGGGTGAAAAAAGGCAAACCACGAGGGTCAATATACTTACCAAGTCGCACCAACGAGATAGCGTAGAATAAATTGTGCCCGAAAGCTGTAAATGTAAAAATACGAGAGATTCGGGTATCCTTGACTATCAGCATCAGTGCACTCAAAAAGATGAAGAAAATTTGCAGAGAAGACCCTATACACAAAGTTGGGCAGCAGCAGACCATAAATAATGAATGGTGTCTACAGAGATGATACAGGAGATGTTCTGTACTACGGCCTACTACCTTGTTCTTTTTTTCCACTAAAGGTGAGTGCTGATGTGTAAAGTAGCTCGGAACAAAAGACGTACAGAAACGTGAGCTGTGCTTTATGAGGCGTAATTAATGAAATGCACTCTTATTTCCATTGTTTATCAGCCATCCTTCTTGTCAACCCTTCAATTTTCCTGCCTTTGTTCGGCAACCTCTTCACCGGCGCTGTTCACATGATGTTTAATTCAAGTTAGGGCAGCACAATAGTAGAAATGAAATGCAATGAGAGAGAACTATACTGACAGTTGCAATCATAGTTAACAGTAGTTAATTTTTTAGAGAGATGGCTGGTCAAAACCGGGGCAAACTTAATGCTAAACTAGGTTGAAACCAGGTCAAACAGCTCTATGGTTCCAAACACTAATTTTGCCAGTGTAAATTTCTGTCCGATTAGAATCATTTCAACGTGATCTAGTTTTTTATTTTGTATTTTGCAATACATTTTTATTGCATAATGAATAATAAGTAATTCCGGTGCATGATTTCCTGTTCCTATTGGTCACATTGGTTGCATCTTGTTTAGCTTTTTTAGTTCAGGGTTCTCTCTGTAGTATACCATCTTTCTTCTGGTTTGTATGTTATTGAATAATGTGACTATAACATTTCAGCTGTCTGCTTGCTGAGCTCCCCCGTTAGAACGGCTTGTGTTTCCAGTTCTTTTGAAGCCACGGGCAGTAAATCGGCCCCACGTTCACTATGAGAAACCAGACCTTCTTTGTCAGTGGGGAAACAATCTGCTGTGTTGTTTCAGTTCTGGCCAAAACAATGCCTTTTTTGTATGCACTGCTCTATGGTACACAAGCATACGCACTCACTCTCACACTGCCCCTCCTCTTCTGTCACATGGAAGACAGTTTGGCTTTGGGGGATAAATATTTTTGGAAGGCAAAAATGACAACAGCCAAACACGAGACTCCTTGTCATCTATTTGTCTCATTCCAAAAACTGTGATTTTGTTTCTTGAGGAAAACATGTCAACCACCAAATAGCATAAAGGAATCATGTATGACACCATGGCTTTGAATAAGGTTGAACTCTACAGTAAGTCACCCTCTTATTGGCGTTTAAATGAATGGCGACTGGTGAAAGTATGAAAAAGCATAAACCGACAAAAGTAAACCAAGTCAATTGTGAATATTAGTAGCGTGCACATTTCTTTTTTTGGATTATCTACACGTGTTGCTTGAGGGTTATTTCAATCCGAGCCATTCCAAAGATCAACATGATGCAGTTTAATTTTGCTTCTTGTTATAGACTACAATTTCTTTTGCATGAAAATTGAGTAACAGTCATCTCATTTCCGCCACCACAACCTGATTTGCGATTGTTGGCTCCTTTCTGCTGGCTACTGATTCATCAGGTGATAGAGCACATCTGGCTCCAACCTTAAATTATTCCAGTTTAGCTCCGTCCTCCACTTCCGAATCATTAAGTTCTGTGAGTTAGCCAGCAGCATGTGACTGCACTCGCACCCTTTTTTGGTTCTGTGCCCCCGTGTTGCTCAGTGAAGCCGAGAATCGGATGTGACAGGCCTGTGGGGTTAACTCGAGTCAGCGCCACACTCATTTCTGGCTGAGTCAAAATCTGTGTACTTCTTCGACACTATTGGGCCACTTTTCTATTAAACCAAGCTAATGCTTTTTATATATATATATATATATATATATATAAAATCAAAAGAAGCCATACCAATTTTGCAATCTGGGAGGAATTTACAGGTAAAATAATTGTATTAAAATTCTATAAAAACTATTAAAAAAAAAATATTGAAAAGTCTGATTCAATCTTAACCCAAACTAGGACTGAACAATATATTGCAAATTAGTTTTTATAACAATTAAACAAACTAAATGCTATGGTCTTCCAACCGAGACAGATTTACTATAAAAATTTCAAATTTCAGACTTAATTTATTTATTAGTTTAATCTTGGTTCAAAGATGTAATGTGTAAGTAAGACCCTGTTTCTATAAGGTAAAGTAGCTAATCTACAAAAAAAAGCTCAAATATGAATAGTGTTTAAACGACCGGTATGAAGGCGAATATTTTCTCTGATACCAATATTAACATTGTTTTAAATTTTGAGGTTATGGTTACAACTGGCCCAACAGTTGAGGGTACGGCAGCCCCCAGCACCACTACTTCCTGTGCCCTACTCAAAATCTGTGCACTCTTTCAACACGGTTCTCCCATTTTGTCCAATTACCAAAATCCTCTCTCTGACTAACACTATCCGCCTCATCTCAACGCCCCATCCGCACCTGACACCAGATCGTCAGCCTGCATCATCCTCTCTCAGAACAACACTACCGCCTGTATTTTTCCCACAACACAGACGTCTGACACAGATGATAAATAAATCAGAGAATAAGAAGCTAGAACGCACAGGTTAGATGGCTGACCTTATCTCCTGATCCTCCCCAAGAATTTTAATGACACTGTTTCCTGCGTAAATGTGAAAGTAAACATTGTCGGAGAAGCAAGTGAGCAGGTTGTTTGAATTTTTAAAAAGGGGGGTGGTGGCCTCTTTGGTATGCTGCTGATTTAATGAGGCTACGCATAATCTATGACTTTACAGAAAGAATTTAAATAATGAAAAGAAGTGCTTTGACCTACTGCACCTGGATTAAGATTGTCATTTAAAGATTTCTGTTGGCTTTTTGAAATAACAACGTGAATGTTTTAAAGCTTTGCACAGTCAATAAATAATACTTTTATGAGAACACACAATTCAGTGAAGTAAATCCCATCTCCTTAAAGCTTCAAGTAATTTATTATTAAGCCCCCATGCAGAGAAAATGTGAAATTTGAGTGCAGATGGAAAGAAATGATCTGATGCTGGCAGAGATTATATTGGAGTACAATCGGATGTCCTATTTTGTCAACAGAAAGCTCAAAGTTTAGAGTTGGATTGACTTAACTAAGCCTTTTTTTAGATTGAGTGTTACAGAAAGGTGGGTTGCTGTACAGCCGTATTGAATATAAACTAATTTACATCCTCCAAAGTAATCTACTGCTCTGGCTTTCAGAGTCAGGCCTTGGGATCAAAAGCAGCTTTGTTTACTTTATTCATTTAATCATTGTTACTGCATGCTCTTTTGGCTCTCAGAGGCTTTGGCTCACCCTGTAAATAGTGTTTTAGTCGCTAGCCTGTGATTAGTAGTTTTTTGTTTTTGAGTCTGGGGGATTGTGACAGTCTTCAAGCACAAGAGAGGAGGTTGTGTACGTCCGCTTAACCCGACTTCAAGTGGTCCCAAACCCCCTTTCATTATTTCTGCAGGGCCTTTGTGTACAAACTGAATCCTGTTAGGATAAGACCAGGAGTTATCTGGGCCCCGGCTCCCCTCTTTTTGGCTGGCCTGGGTTGGATGGAGGCCCTGGTAGAAACAGAAGAGGAGGGGATAGGGTTGTACAAGCAGGAGTCTTGTGGCGTTTCCTCCTTAGTTTGAATAAGCCAGACTGCTTGTGTTACCATAATCCTTTCTCTCTTTCTGCCTCTCTTCATACACACACACACACACACACACACACACAGTCACACACTCATGACAGCTGTGTTTGCTTAGGTAAATGCCTGTGGCTGAGCCCCTACATACCCCCACCCCCTGTCTGAACTTAACCCACCCACAAGCTCCTTTTAAGATCTGAGCTTCCTGCCTACTGTTTCACAGTATATTATTTGCCCAGTCCAATCAAAACGGTCTTGTGACCAATTAAAAAAAATATAGAAAAGCTCTGACTATTCTTGATTCAATCCTTTGGTCCTGGTGCAGTTCTGATTTAGTCCTTGATGATTTAGAATACCAAAATATATTTATTTTTTAATATTGTGCAGTCCCAACCTGAGACATGCCTTCTGTTTGACTTCTGAAAATACACTTGAGTGTTTATTCTCCTCGGGAGAATTTATTCTCTCAAGACCACAACTAGTATTGATCAGTGAGCTGTGGGTCGCTAAGAGATTGTAGCTTAAGTGGAGCCAGGACTACCAGTGTGAGTGCTCTGTTAGCGCTGACCACTGTAGTAAACGCAAACGGCATAATTAATACCATTTTCAGAAACTCACAATTTACATTAATCAAATTTAATGAATGTCTTTGGATGTTGGGAAAAATGGAATACCCAACGAGAACCCACCTTAACACAGGGAAGACATTCAGATCCCCCTATTAACTAAAAATGACATCAAATGTAAGTCCCTAATAAGTCCTCAAAACATGCATTTGTTTCTGTTGATACTGTATTGTAAATGCAATATGGCACCGATTACTGCTGAATGGTTGTTGGGAACATGCAAACATAATTGGTCTGTGATTTATATTTTTGGTAGTTGTACAAGCATGAACCAAAGTATTATGATTACCATTTAAATTGTAATTTTACAAGTGTATTGGATTGTATTGTGTCCTTGGTTCATGGTCGGCAACCATCCAGTCTTTTCAGCATGCACCCTCACTGACATTATTTGCTGCTCGTTCCAAATGACATAGCCCTTCATGTAGGCCTTAAATCCTGAACCTTCAGGTCGGGGGCTATGTTTCATTGCTGCATTGTGGGCGGCAGTACCACCTAGACAGCCTGCCCCATGCACTGACGATGACTCAATTCACTCCTTGCTCTTCCAACACTGGGGGATTTATGAGCTGCTCTCTACGCAGTGGCTCCGGTTCAGGTCGGGGGAGAGGGAAGGTTTTTGGTTATCAGCTGGCGGACTGTGTGCTAGCAACCTGAGCTGCACCGCGTCTCATGCTGCCATTCCTCATCCTGCTCTCATTCTCTCCGCTAACAGTGCACGCGGCCCACTCAAGTCCAAGACCTGGCTAACCCATTTCTATCAAAGATTGCTGGGACTCACTAAATTATCTGTGCTATTATTCTTGAACAGTGACTGGATGTGTGCTGCCGAATTCCTGACACTTTAGGCTTTTGTGACCCCTTTTTTTTTTTTTATCTTCCAGCACACAAAGCAAAAAAAGTCTTTTTTTACTGCCACTTTTCTACTTTCAGTGATTTCCCCAACATTGTCACCAGCTGTACACATTGTGACTTCCTGGGCTTTAAAGTGCATGGCTGCAAAGAAGGAGGCATGGACTACTAAAATCCAGATACTCCTATAAACGTGCCAGGTTTTCACTATTGTCATCCCAGTTTGGTACTACGACTAGGCATCCACTGACATAAGCTTTGGCTATTGGACATTTTTGGCGGACAAAGGTAGAAAAGCAAATCTAACAGAAGGAGCCAGGGCAGCAGGAGGCAAAAATAATAAGAGTAGAACTGGGCAGCATCATGTGTTCCAGGCAGGGCAAGGAGTTAGCCCAGGCTCCCCTGTGGGGCCAGAGCTCTTGCTGTGGACTAAGCGAGTGGATTTTAAACCTAAATGGCCAGCAAAAAGCCAGACGGGACTTGCCACACATCCTCCAGACACACACACACAAGGTCAACGGGAGAGCTCAAAAGAAAAGCAGCTTGTTTTTTGTCTTTATTTGCTTTCCAAGTCTTGTGAAGCAGATGTTAATACTGTTCAAAGTTACCATGTTCATTTAGCAACATCAAGGTTTGTGTTTTAATGTGACTGTTGTGTCTGGGGGTTTGTTTATTACAAATGCTCATCTAGCTGTTTGATGCCGAGACTCCTCTGACAGTCGTGTCCCAACTTGTTTGTTACCAACCAGTGGGGTTTTGTGAAGAACAGAAAATGCTGAGAATTTCCTCCAAACCCAGAATAGTAGTTTAACAGGCAACATACATGAACCACTTATGTTTCAACCTACTAATTACATCGACTAAACAAGAGTTTTGTCGATATTATGGAATCACGTTGGTCCTTGATCCTACGTGTGAACGTGATAACTCAACAAATTGACGACTCACTTTTAAAGTTTACACACAATTACATATCAAGACTGGATTGATTTTGGTACTTCTATGATTAATAATACTTGATTAATTAACTAATTGATGCCTTGGAGCACTTTAATTAAGACATTAATCCTGATCAACATAAACAAAATCGTATGAATTTTGGCACAGTGATCCGAGCTAGTGTATATTTAATGTATAGGTAAATTACAGAGGTGAAATAAGGAATGCCTCAATAGCGCCCCCATGTTTTTGGCCCATAAGGGACACTGGACACACTTTCTTCGGCAGAGAGCAATAAAACTTGGGTCAAATGTGGAGAATCACTGTACCAACATAAAATAATATTATGGCCCAACCCTACAACAAACAGGAAGGCGGTCATTATATCGGCGAAAACAGCGTGTCGCCGATATTATGGAATCACGTCGGTGTTCGTCCGCGTCCGCAGATCCTAGCTGTGAACGCGATAACTCAAAAACGAATTGCCGGATCATTT
>JAVQKC010153056.1:0-12252 GCA_036025475.1 Philypnodon macrostomus
GTGGTCTGCTCAGACCGCTCTCGTCCCAGTGGCCGACGCCAGACACGCTACAGGTGCAGTCAGTGTGGTACCGGTCTATGTCCTGTCCCATGTAATAAGATATACCACACTAAAAAAAAAATACAAAAAGTGTCATTTGGATTTTTGAAACGGCTGAAAAATGTGGCGCCCAAAGGGTTATTTAATGTCATTTTGTAAATAGATTATTACATTTGATTTTACATAGCCCTTAACTACATTGTACATACAGAATGGTTAAGGTTAGGGTTGGGGTTAGGGTTATGTACAATGTAGTTACGTGTTATTACAGTGTATTACATTGTACTTAATGCGGTAGATACAATGTAGTTAAGGGCTAGGTAAAATAAAGTGTGACCACAACTTTAAAGAAATAATCTATTTGCAAAATAACATTAATTAAGGAACAAGAATCACCAAATTACCAATCTTTTGAAGCTTTCGAAACCTATGTAATGTATATAAGTTCAAAGTGCAGTTAGCAAAATAATAAATTAATAATAGTCAAGAAGAAGTAAAAGGGTTGTGTTAAAACTACTCGAGTACTTGAAAAAGTTACTTGTGTGAATGTAACTGAGAAAATGTACTATTCACCTCTGATAATAACATCACTACACATATCATGCCAAATAAATTGTGTGTTATGATCATCCCAGAACCAACCCTGTCCAGTTTGGCTCAGTTTTGATTGTACCCCTCTTTTTTCACCAAAGACTCTCTTTGATTCTGTTCCATCAGCTCGACTCTGAATCAGTCTGGACCCCATTCAGATGTCCCAATGTCTGCTTTTTGCACATGAAATAGGCCTTTTGTCCTGGGCCACTCTCAAAGGCTCACATTTACCTCCTTGTCCTGCCGTGTGGTTTTGACAGACAGGTATAAAACAAAACAATTGGGTCCATAGTGCTTCTTGTGTGTGGTCAGTCAAAAAATACTTATCCCTCGCACAAATATATTTTTGTAGCAGCACGCATTAGTGTTTAAACTTTAAAATCATGTTTTTGGTTTTAGTTAACTTTGGTCTTCTCCATCCAACAATCCAACATGGCTACCGTTCTGAACATTGCACATTTAAGGACTGAAAATGTAGTGCGATTTTGTGGTGCCAGTTTGTTTGTTTTTTGCTGTTTGCTTTATGTGTGGCATGCGTCTGTTTGACACGTTGTTGAGGCCGTGCTTTTGGGTGCTTTAGCTCCTGCTCCTTCCGTTCAATTGAAGAAAACTGTACTGCGATAAAGTACAGATGAAAACATTGCCTTTTCTTGAAACAGTACATTTCAGATAATGTGGTAGACTTTCACAATAAAGCAAAAAATGTCTAAATTGCACATTCAATTGTCATCTTATGTCTACTTCTACTCAAATTTGCTAATATTCCCCTCTGATATTTGAACAAAATTATCCAATATCTGACGACAAATAGTGTGATTTCAGATCTTTGTTCTGTTGATTGGGCTTGTTTAAAAAAAGCTTCATATTCTATATTAGTTTGAATTACAAAACAGGTCATACAACATTCAAGTCATGCATGCTTGGAGATCATGTTAAAAAAAAAAAAAAAACACCCCAAGGGAGGCGTTCAGGGGGCATCCGAAAAAGATGCCCGAGCCACCTGAGCTGACTCCTCCCAAGTGACCAAGCTTCTCACCCTATCTCTACGGGAGTGCTGGCCGCCCTACAGAGGAAACTCATTTCGGCCGCGATCTTGTCCTGTCGGTCATTACCCAAAGCTCATGACCATAAGTGAGAGTCGGAGCATAGATCGACCGGTAAATCGAGAGCTTTGTTTTTCGGCTCAGCTCCTTCTTCAACACAACGATCCAGTACACCGACCCCATCACCACAACGGTCCGGTACACCGACCCCATCACCACAACGGTCCGGTACACCGACCTCATCACCACAACGGTCCGGTACACCGACTGCATCACTGCAGAGGCTGCACCGATCGCTCAGCTCCATCCTTCCCTCACTTGTGAACAAACCCGAGATACTAGAACTCCTCCACTTCTCCAAGACTTCTCCACCAACCCGGCGAGAGCAAAAAATAACTAAAGACATTAAAAGTTATGCAATTATGTGGAAATATATATGGGCATATGAGTACCTAACCCTACTTAAAAAATGAAACGTGTCAGTAGTGGTAGTTCGGCTGGTTATCTTGTTTTGCTAAATCCTAAAACACTAAGTAAAGTATGTTCTTACTTCCTTAGGTCATTTCTGAAATCTAAAATGAACTATCACATAACATACACAATGTTTTTATTCATATGGTTGTCAACATTAATCTTCTGGAGTTTTATCAAACAGTGTTTCAATTCCACAATAAGTTATCTATTTTTAATGTTTCAATTGTTGGGGTTCAAAAATGTCAAGCGTCTGTATTGAAATGATAAATGGTTTTTGTTTGTTCACAGACACCACACCGCCGTCACCCAAATCCTCACCCAAATCCTCACCCAAATCCTCACCCAAGGATGAAACCGAGGACGCCAGCAGAGGTACCTTCTATTGTCTCCCTCTTTATTTAAATATCATTAGTGGTGACACGTTGTTTTGAAAATGCCAAGATGCATTTTGACTTGTGCAAACTAAGTGTATTGATGTGTGTTCAGAGAAAATTGGGTTTCACATGTCTATGTTGTAATGAAGTAGCTGTTGGTCAGTAATCTCCAGCTCTTTCTATGGGGAAATGAAAACATGATGAGGCTCTTTCTATGGGGAAATGAAAACATGATGAGGCTGGGGTCGCCTTTTTAAAGGGTGTTTTGTTCTTGGAGGTAAACTTGTTTAAGAAGCCATTATCTGGCCATTCTGCAGTTTCAGCCCCTTTGGATGTGCAATATTAAAACAATTACAGGCTTCTCCGATACGATGGACCAAAGATAATTAGATTCTAGCACTGGAGGGTGTTGGTAGGCAATTAAAATGGTATACCATCCATTTGTCTCGGAGGCTTAAGGTTGTAGGGGAGTACTTTTAAACATAGCAGTCATGTTTGTTTTCTTTGGGGAAATGGTTCTTGACTCTTGATTGTGTGTGGCTGGACAAGATAACATTTTTAAGAACGTCAATACATTCTTAAAACAATGCTCATTGCTCCCGTCTTTTCAATGTACCTTCCCCATAATCCTTAGCACAGTAATTCAATATAATTCACAAATTCAATCACCAGCATTAGCAGGGCATAAGCATTTTGTAATAATCTTTATAAATCCTAATTTATCAGGCCCGGCAGCTTAATAGTAACTAATCCATTCACAAAAGGCCCTGGCACAGCTTTCTAACATGGGAACAGTCAGTCCTTGAGACAACCGCTCTCTTCAGGAAGAGGCAATGAAATGATTTTGTACCGGCTGCATTGTAAAGGTTAGGTCTGGTTTGGTGTAGTGCCTTGAAAGGATTAGTCTCTCAGTTATGCCACATGGATATTTTAAGGCTATAAATAAGGGCCACTTTATTAGGTACAGCTTGAGGCAGATATCTAATCAGCCAATCACACATCAGCATGACGTTCTAGTAAAACTGAGTATCAGAATTGAGAAACAAACATATTTAGGTGATTTTGAACATGGCATAGACTGGTCTTAGAAATGCAGATTATTTTCACATACAACCATCTCAAGAGTTCTGGGCTAGAACAGCAGTAGACCACTCAAAGTCCATTTTATTGGGTACTACTACAGAAGAAACGGCACTCAGTATTTTGTTAATATATTCAAAGCAGGTCACCAATTCACACTAAAACCAGTAAAATGACTTTGAGTTAGTGGAGTGAATCTGTCAATATGGCTCAGTGCGATCCATCACTGTCATGACGTGGCTCTGTGGGGGGTGTTCAGTCTCCACGGTCTATGGCTTTTAGCTCCGAGGCTGACGATGATGAGGAAGGGGAGGCCATTACTACATACTACTGCAGTTGTTCCAGTGTTGATAAGTACAGTGGTCTGCAGACAGTGCACACAGGTAATTATAGGTGTGCTCCGTCCTCTGCTCTGCTGTTAGGGCTGATACAGTTGTGGTGTCCCAGCAAAAATGTTGTTTCAACCTCTGTGGGCTCCAGAGCTAAATACAGCGTTTAACTATAGCACAGAAACAGCAGTGTTCACCTGTGTGGAGAAACATCTGGCTTTTTATATCTTATTTCCAAACACCATTTTGTGTTGTAGCAAAACCCTAACTGTCTGTATGCTGCTGATGTGATGTCATTGTGTCAAATCATAATGGTTTTACCTGACACAATATATTTACTTTTGTTACAAATAATATTAAATCAGTGTGGATATAATGCAAAGAAAACTGAACTTTCAGAACATTTCTGAAGACTAAGGAAAGTATGAATTACATGTTACGTTTTCTGTATCTACACTTAAATAAAATACTTAATTAAATACAGACCATTCGTTTCTTTAATTGTTTTGGCAATTAAATAATTTTGTAGATTTTTTTTAATGATTCAATTATTAGCTGGATAGTAAAGCAGAATTAGTGTGATAGTTTATTCTTCAGCAATTTGTTTTGATTAGTTGTTCTAGACTATGTCATGATGATAGGAATACATTAAAAAATATATGTGTTGCTTAACAACAATTGTATTACGTTGTAAGCCTGGTGATGTGTTTGTAAAAGAAGGGTCTTTTGGGTCAGGATTGCTTTCAGATGTTCTTATGGATTTGTATTTTTACCTCTAAATGTTACAAAATCGGAAAACAGCTAGTGTAGAGAGAATGAACTAAATTTAGGCACAGCATAAAGCAAACAGTCCTGTGTGCCTTTCTCAGAAAATGTGAAAAGCCAGACCATCCATTTTCATGAAAATCCTGTCCTTATTAAACAGCAATATCTAGCCATATTGAAAGATGTACTCAATCATTTCTCTATGCATTGATTTTTGTTGCGTCACTGCCCAATGTGGCTACTGGTGAAATTGGTAACCTGTCAGAGAGGCAATGCAATAACCTAAATTATTCATACTATTTATGTTCCTATTGATCTGTGATGTTGTAACATATTTAGATTTTTTTTTCTACCATTTTCAGTTGTCCTAAAACTCTTTTGGGCATTTTTTGTAAGCAACACACACATCCTTAATATTGAGTGTACCTTTGCTGTATATTTTTCAGTAACACACTCCCCACTCTTCCTCAATACATCTAATCCTATTTTGTATTTGCGCAAAGTCAGATTAGCTGCACACCATGATTTATGTTGTATGATGTAATCCAGATGAAACACTAGCCCAGTGCGTTGAGACACAGTGCTTGGCTACAGCCTGAGTGGGTGAAGCTTGCACATAGGGGAAAAGGCTGGCACAGTGGTCCGTGTCTGCTCAGAGCGCACCTGAGCTGGCAGCCGGTCCCCCAGTGTCTATTATTTGATTTCAGATTAGTTTAGAGAGACGATTAGATGTCACAGGGCATACTAAAACAACATGTACATTGAGCCAAGGTTAATGTCTGAATGAGTGGGCTTTTTTGGCTTGGCACGGACATCTGGGCAAGCAAAAGGAGACAAGGATGGCGAAAGATGCATCAAAGACTTATGATGTGGTTTACAGAGAATGGTCCCAAAAAGAGAACATATCCAGCGAGCAGCATATATATGAGTTAAAATGCCTTGTTGTTGCCAGATGTCAGAGGGCAGTGGCTAGAGTGGTTTGTGATGGGAGAATTTTCTCATTTTCCACCACGCTCTCTATCTCTTCTGTAGCTATAGGGACCTGGCCACTTTATTAGGAACAAGGGTTACCTAATAAAGTGGCCAGTGAGTGTATGGATTTAACAAACATGTTTCAATCAAAAGCATTGATTATATTTATATCATGAGCTGAAAATGAGCCAAGCAAAACAGGACAAGGATGTTGAAAGATAGCATCAAATATTCAGATTAATCATTTTGGATGGGGATTTTCACACACACTAGTCATTAGCAACTCGTGTTTGCAGAAAATGCTCCAAAAAAGAGAAAATATCCAGTGAGCGGCAATTCTTTGGGTGAAAACGCCTTATTGATGCCAGAAATCAGTGAACAGTGGTTTATAGTACACTTCTATTTTTTTGGCTTGGCATGAGCTTTGGAAAATGATCCAATCGAAATAGTACAAGGATGTTGAGAGATGGCATCAAACGTTCACATTCATTACATTGTGTGTGGACAGATGCAAAACTATCTCTACAGAATGCCAGCTCAAACTCCCATCAAACATCACTCACCATTTACCACTGTAGCACTCACAGACCTTCACTACTCACATGCAAAAGGTCTTTAACTGATGGCTTCTGTCTTCTCCGAAACCACACGCACACATTAATAATTGAGCTTGCTTTTTTATGAATCGTTCCTCTTTTTTTTACTTTTATATTTGTCTAAAAGAAGAGAACTGTTGGGAACGAGTACAAGATAATACCTGTGCCCTGAATGTATCTAAATAAAAGACAATTCATTAACCAAATGCCCTCTATTGTGGATGTTACACTCATGGTCACACAACTAGGACAGGGAAGAAAAAGGTTGAATATCAGCTTCTAAATACTTTATGCCCTTGTGATACAGTAACCCTGAATTTGTTGTTGACATAAATAAAACATTTACTACTACGAGTGTGAGAGAGATTGCCTTTTATGCAAGAGAAGGATGTCGATCACTTCAAACCTACAAAAGGGGCCAGACCACTTAAAGACAGCCTTTTCATTGATACTGCTTTAAAAGTGCTATCCATGTACAGACGGTGAAAGTCTGGGGGAGTGGACTGTGGAGTGAAGTGTGTCAAGGCGCTTGTATGGTGGAGACAGTGGTGAAAATGTTTGCATTTAGGCTGTGACAATGCTGCCACCTGCTGGTTACATCTTATGACTGAAATGAATGGGAGCTCTCATACTTTACATTCTAATTGAACCTAAGCCATTCTCTACCCTTCATAAAATCTCTGGCTGTCAGTGCATGTCCTCTGAAGGTCCACAATGGTCCCTCTGCAGTGCATGCTTTATCGCAAATTGAATACTGTTGTCTTCAATAGTCCAAATCTGAATGATGAAATAAGAAGAGGAAATTGCGTTTGGTCTTTTGTCGTATCTGATATATTGTTGTTTAGGATCACTTTAGACGGATACATCTAGCCGTGCATATGTTTACAGCACAGAGGAAAGGCCAGAGGGACCTTGTGGCTATCGAGACATTTGTCCCCTAACTGTGTTTTCTGTCAATGCTGTATTCTCCTCAGCTCTCATGTCTGTGGCTCCATCTCAAAAATGCCAGTCATGATTAATCAAATGGACGGCCATCTACTGCATGTCACCAGCAGTCTCTGTGATGGACAGCGCTACTCGAGACAAACACCCTGCACTGGTACAACTGGCCTTTCTCCAACTTAATGGAGGCTGGCATTTTTATTGTTCTGAGTGCAGGGCAAAATTGCATAGATATGAAAAAATGGTTTCTCTCGGCAGCTTGTTAAAAAAGCAATTATAGGAGCTGCACAATAGCCATTGTCGAGCATGTTCTCTTATTGGTGTCATGGCTTTCATTTACTCAATTTGTCTCAAATGTCATCTGTTTGTGTGTCTGTGTGTGTGATGGAGAGGAGAGTGGGCAGTGCAGTATTACTGTAGATATGATGTAGGGATTAAAGTAGCTTTATGTCGCTACTTAAACATGGCTCCCATACAACCAGTGTTTAATGTGAGAGTCGTCTCTGATGGACAAGCCACTCAAAATGCAAAGTTTGTGTCTGATTTAGCGACTTGGGTGAATATATTGTGTCATGTCTAAGCTTCTTAAAGGGTTTATACTGTATATTCTTACACCGTTTAGAGAAGCAGACACATGACGCCTACAGAATGGCAGACAGATAACGCTCTCAATGGTAGTGGTTGTCTTTTTGTCATTCTCTGATTTGAGTATTGTCAATGTATACTGTAATACTATTAACCAAAAAGAAAATATATTTATCTTAGGTATTCCAGTCATTCTCATTATTTTCTACTACTGTCTATTTGAGAATATGGGAATAATAGGCTTTATAGTAAGCTTAAGGTAATAAAACAATCCCTAAATGGATTCATGTAATGAGGAGTTGAAGTTATTGTCTAATTGTCTAAAGCTAACTTAAATGCTGCCAACTTGAAAGAACCACAAAAACTTTTTTAATCTCTCAATTTCTTAAATCATAAATAATAATAATTAGTAATTTAATTATTATTGCCATTACTGCCCATCATTGTCTTTCTTCACTTCACTCATGACACACATGAGGGTCCCAGGTTTGATTCCGGGACCGGGCAGTCCTGGAGTTTGCAAGTTCTCCTCGTGTCTGTGTAGGTTTCCTCCGGGAACTCCGGTTTCCCCTACCACTAAAAATAGGTTCCCCGTTGGGGCCAGGACTCCCCTGAAAAAGATTCTGAATCTCAGTGGGACATTCCTGGTTAAATAAAGGTTTAAAAAAAACACCTTTTCTCTCTTTTTCAGGTAAAGAGGACCCTGATGTGGAGCAGGAGGGCACCAATGGTAATATACAGTAGCTCTACGGTCCATTAACACACCAGTTTTAGCCCCACGCCTCTAGCCCTGCTTCTTTTTGTCATCAAAAATTGAATTCTCCATTCGCTTCAGTCCTACCACAAAAACTTCTCTTATCACAGACGCTCGGAACAAAGAAATCCCTCAATTATGTATGGCTTTAGAAGTGACATTCTTTTTCCCTCTTGTTTTTTTTTTTGTCATTTAATTTATGCATGTCTTTGTGGTTCCATTGCTCTCATACTTCGCTACAAAGACAAAGCTACTCAAAGAGACAGAATGAAAAGGCTTTTTGAGGTGATATCGAAATCCGGCACTGGGCCTGAACTCAGACTGTTTTATTTTTTAATCCTCTAAATTGCACTTGTGTTTTCCAGATGCTGAGGAAAACACAGATATGGACATGATGAGTCAAAACCTAGGTACAGTATATGTTAAGTCACGGCTTCAGTGTGGATATGGGGTGATTGGATATAATGGTTGCTTTTTACTGTGTAGTCATCCAAGGCCTGGCTAATGGTTGGAAACAGATCAAATATCCAGTGAGCGGCAGTTCTGTGGTAAAAAAAAAAATCGAATTACCAGAGGTCAGAGACTGGTTTGATATAAGAGAAAAGCAACCTAAGCGCAGATAACTTGTTACATCAATGTCTCCAGAAGGCCAGCAATGCCAAAAGATGACTACACTTGAAGCTGATGGCCCACAGCGGCAGAGGAGCACACTCCTTAGATACATGGTCTACCTATTAAAGTGGCCACTGAATGTACAGTATTCTGACGTCCTTCTCATAGCACCGTCTTGCGTGCATTAGTATGAGTAGAATTCAATCCAATACTACCTTATTCAGCGTAAAGGGATAAGTAGTTTCATTGCTCTAAATGCGTCCGTACAGGCTGGTGCTAAAGACCTTAATTCTCTGATGTGCTGTCAGTTTTAAGTGAATTGACTGTGTGCATGTGTTACAAAGGGCCCAGCTATTAACTTTAAGCTACCACCATTTTTCTTCTTCAAGTATCCTGCGTGCCTCTGCTATATAATTAAGACTCCACATTTACATTTTGCCAGTGAGAAGCTCTCTCTTCTGTTTATTCAGATCTCGTCCCATTGACAACCATTTGCCAGAACTGCTCAGAGCGTGAACTTTTTTGGGTGGTTATTTTGTGTTGCAGCAAATGCAAAACTGGGATATGGTCCAAAGCCTAAGATATGCAATTTGTTTCTCACAGGACGTAAACAAAATGGTAGCAGCCAGTATAAGTGTGTATCACATCTACTTCAAAGATACCTACAGGGCAATTTGACCAAAATGTCTGTGTTCTTTAATAACCACAGCTATAGATCAATGTGTTCTGCAGTAATGTGAAATCAACCATTTTTTCTGGCAAATTATTTCCTCTGCCGATGACATTTTTGGTAGAGTTTTTCTCTTGGCAACTTTTGGGCGTGATCCATGGAAATCTCCTAGTGTTTTCTAGTTTATAAAGTAAGCCTGCAATCACTAGTCACATTATTAGGTAAAACTTGCATCCCAATAAAGCACCCTTGAAATTGAATGCAATGAATGAGAGACAGACTAACATCTTTGTAAAGGATAGGAAAAGAATTAGTTGCGTCTGGCCAGGCTACTTGTCTGCTGTTGTAGCCCACATGCACCATGCTTGAAGTACCAATGTTGTCTGAGCTAATGTTCTCTTTCAGCTATCAGCCATTGCAAACCAGCCTTGACCTCTGGCATCAACAAAGCTTTTTCACCTAGAACTGCCAATCACTGGGTACTTTATCTTTCTCAGACCATTCTCTGTAAACCCAAGACCATCCCAGTGGAATATTCATTTCTGGCACCAACAGACATGCCATATTTAAAGTCTCCTAAATGAGTTTTCTGATGTTTGGTTTGATCTTGAGCATGGCTAAATCCACTGTTTTGATTCAATGTGTTAATTCAATAAGTTAACAGGTCCTCATAATAAATTGACCAGTAAGTGTATTATTCAGCTACTACACCATGTCAAAAGCTTAAGTTATATCAGTATTGCAAATTCACAGTGAAGCTTCAAATAAATTACAAAAATACCACTTCATTTTACGAACATTTTTGTTCCTTTTCCCTGTCAACTACCTGTCTTTCAATTCGACCTGTTAGCATGGAAATGTTCCCCCTAGAATTTTCTGTCTGCGGTAATGAACTATCGGACTTCAACTATATTTTGGAGAATATGATGTGATAACTTCGACTCCCCGTGCCTCTTTCGATTCCTCGCCACGTCCTGATTTGAACATTTTTCGTCGACAGATGAAGAAATAGGTCCTGATGAGCCGAACCCGGAGGAAAAAGAGAAAAGAGACCAAGATGAAGACCAAGGCAGAGACGAAGATGCAGACGCAGACAGCACAAAGGATGAAGGCATAGCTAATGACAAGGAGAAAGGTATCTATACTGATAAAGTGTATTATCAGACTGACAAAATAACAGATTCATATTCATATTAACATACTGTGTACTGAATGAAAACCAAGGCAAAATAACAGATTCATATTCATATTAACATACTATATACTGAATGAAAACTAAGGCAAAATAACAGGGATGAGGACACAGACATTGAAAATGTAAGAAGAAATCTATTTATTATAATAATATACACAGAGAAACAAATTATTACATTGAAAAAATCCGTAATATGGGAGTAAATGGATTTCAAAGATATCATCACACAAACTATAACTCTACCAAACTTTGTATCAGTGCACATTTAAAAAAAAATCAATAGTATGTGTTATATTCAAGCAGATTCCCTAATTAATTAAATTTGAAGCAAATCCAACAAGGCATTGGCCCAATCTCACAATGGTAAAGTCTGGATGGTAACATCTGGATGAAATGGAAAAACAAAGCAGTAGACTCTATATGCCAGAAATAGACACGTTGCAGACACAAAACATTGTGAAACCAATGATATACTGTGTAACAAATGTATTTTCATATTGACAAAAGCAATTTTCTCAAGCAAAACAGATAAAAGGGCTATGCATATGTGAAGATTATAGTATCAGAGATATTATCAGACACACTCTCACGCTCCAAAACTATTTGTCATTAGATATAAAAAATAGTGTAGCTCAGTAGTTCTCAGTCCTTTTCACACCAAGTGCCACCAAAGACTAAACTAGGCCTGTGCTGTCGTCCATGACAGCAAGGTGTAAAACGGCGAAACGGCCCCATATGTCTGCCACAACTAGCACCAACGAGCACCTTGTGCCTATGTACATTAACTAAACAATTGCCTGGATCAATGTGCCAAAATTCACGCGATTTTGTTTATGTTCAGCAGGATTATTGTCTCAATGAAAGTGCATCAAAACATTAACTTGTGAATTATTTAATTGTCATTAATCGAAGATGTCCAGAATGACACTACACGTACATTAATAAAGAGCCCATCACTAACAAAGTATTTCTCCAGTAGCACTTAAAACAACATCGTCTACAACCGCCCACTACAATTGAAGATGTACCAAACTCAATACAGTTCTGCATCTTCGTGATATGTACCTGTGTGCAGACTTTTTGAGTTATTGCATTCACAGTTTTGGCCTGTAATTAATCAATTTTCATCGAAGTAGTATCCAAATCGATACAGTTCGGCTTCTTTATGGCATGTACCTGTGTGCAAATGTTGAAACTGATCTGGCAATTCATTTTTGAGTTATCGCGTTCA
>JAVQKC010153058.1:0-33227 GCA_036025475.1 Philypnodon macrostomus
TCTCTCTCACAGTGGACATGCACCTACGATGAAAATTCCAGAGCCCTCCATGACTTCTAAGTGGGAGAAATAGCAAAATAGCAAGGTGTTCAAATACTTGTTTTCTTCACTGTAAAAAAGTCAGCATAATATATGATGGATTAAAGGATCACTGCATTGTACAATTTTTACAGTATATATTACCAAACATGGGTCATATCAGAGAGCAACAGGCTGCAACAACAAATCAAAAATGTTGTTTATAACTGATTCATGAAATCATTATCAGTTTATCTATTCATTAATTTTGGATTATAAATGATCTAACTAGAAAAATCTGTAATGTCAATGGTACTATTTCTACAATTTGTCTATGTGGCTTTGTTTTGGCAGGGCAGAGTGTCTCCATGGTGCTAAAGTCAGTCTTGTGCCCGGTGAGGTTAATAAAAGTCTGTTGGATTATCTCACAGCTGAGGCTCAGTACACTCACACCACCAAACATGACTGCCCAAAGCGATCGCAGCATCCACCTCAAGCTCACTTTAGTGTCAAGATTCTCCTCGATTAAGGTTCTTCCCGGTTTGTGTAGCAAAAAAATACTATTTTTGGTTTAGACCTGAACCTTTAGTGCTGTTTCGTTAGGTCCTGGTGTAATTCTGGTTTATACCTAGTTTGTAGAGGCTTTTTGTGAACATTCTAAAACCTGTACCCAGAAATTACACAAACTGTGAAACAGGTGAAATGAAGGTACCGGGGGTTATTTTGTAGCATTTAGCATCATCTACATTTGAAACTATTGTCCAATAAAACCATTTTCCCAACCCACACTTTTCTCCATAGTCTATATGTGTTCAGTCCTGGTTTAGTTAGTTCAGTCTGTTTTAGTCCTACAGTCCTGGTGTATCAACTAGGACTTTTATTGGGGGCTTTGGAAAATCTTAGGGGGTGGTGTTGTCCCAGAATAGGCCTAACGCTTCCCCTGTTCTCCATTATTCAGAATCTCACAACTGCTGCCTCAAACATGCACACAGACAGACCCTGCTCCAAATTAAAATACCAAGGCTTATTGAGCAATAGTGTTCTAATGGTTTCATCCCCCGTTGGATTTATCTTTGTCGGGTACATAAACACACACAGTCTGAACCAAAAGGAGACACACTCTCTTCTCTTCTTACAGAAGCTAGCAGAAAATCTCCTAAATCCCTCTTTTTGCTGTTGTTGTGTTGCGTCTCGGCTGCGCTCCATCCATCGAGGATCCATCTGAGCCCACAGCAATTAGAACCCAGAGCCAAGGAGCATCAGACCAGTTAGCACACATGCAGGCTAATAAGAGCAGATATCCAAATAACAGAGACACGTTAGCACTAGGCTAGCAATGGGGATTTGATGTTATATTTTTGCATATGTACCTTTTTTAGGATATTGCTAAAAGTGCAGAAAAGGTTTGAATATAGAATTTTGCTTGTGACCCTTTTTCACTATTTCTGACTAAATGCCATTTTAGTCAGTTTATCCGGGCTTAGGGCTTGCACAAAAGGTTGCCTGGATTTTGATTTGCAAATAAAATAGAGCTATGTTCGAAAAGAGAGTTGTTTATTAGAACACCTTGCCGTTGATTTAACAATGTCAAATTGGCAAATACATACATATTGCCGCTTTGAAATTTGTGATTGCCATTTCAACAGGATTTTTTGTAAAACTACAAGGAAAAGGGAAGCTTTCAAGTGTTACAAAAGACATGAGGAAAGGTCACAGAGACAGGAGGAAGAGAAGAGAAAAATAAAAGAACATAAAGAAAGAGCAGTGGAAGGTTGCTGCTAATTCTTCCATATCTAAGCTCCTTTGCAGAAACTCCCTTTGTCTTCCAAGTCCCAGTCATTAGAGCCTAATCCTATCAAGCAGGGGCTAATCTGAGGGCACAGGGTTCAGGCCTCAGCTCCAGGGGCCAGCACGCACACACACACACAGGTGCCGAAAAATGACAGGAATGAGACCGGCATTTTGTTTTTCATGAATCCAAGGCTTTCTATTTTTAATATAATCTAATATTTAATGAATGTTTTATATTCTGCTAACAATATGGGTTGAGATGTAAATGCACTGAAGGGACTTTTAAAAAACTGAAAAATGGTGGACACAGTGTCATGATAGCTATGCCAAAACATGGGGCTTATTCCAAACATAATTTTTTGGAAGTGGACAAAAATGCTGTGTGTCAAAACCAAAAGGGTCAGACTGATTTATCAAACACCAGTAATTTGCAGGGCCAACATAAAGACATACTCGCTCTCACATTCATTCACTGGGGAGGTTTAGAGGAGGTTTAACCAACTCACAAACCAAAAAGTATCAAAAAGTTTCATAAAAATTCTGAAGCTTTAAAGACTTGATTTCTGTGTGTGTATGTGTGTGTGTGTGTGTGTGTGTGTGTATATGTGTGTGTGTGTGTGTGTGTGTGTGTGTGTGTGTGCGTAATGAGAGTTGGGGGCATTATTTCCCCACACGTTCCACCAGAGCCTCTCCCCCTGCCACCATCATTCTCCTCTTTATTTCAGAGCTGACTATGCCCAAGATTAGTTATTGATCAGCTGGGATATAAATTATTCTAAAGTGAAAGCCCAACAACACAGTCATTATAGATCGACTATTGACCACCTCCGATATATCATTCCATTTCCACCAAACTGCACACCTGCCAGCGGACGAAGAAATGCTCAAATAATGACCCAGGAGCTTTTTATGACTTGGGCACACTCTTCTTGACCTAAAGGGATAAAGTACATAGATAATGCTAGCTTCAGATGTGGGGCCATTTGGAGAGTCCAGCCAAAATGACCCAGGAAATTGAGGCCAAGGCAGGTTTCAATGGAGATTAATGGTTGGCGTGAGAGGTGGTCTAAGGTTACTTCTCGGTTTCAAGTCAGTGATAAAATAAAAAGGGATTGTTGCAAAATTAACCTCTAAGTACTGATTAAACTGTATGAGTTAAATAATGAATAATGATGAATAGCTGAACGTATATAGATAGAACTGGTTATCCTAACACTAGAAAGTCATGAGGACCAGTACAGACACCTGGGGAAACCCACACTTTTTATGGCATAGTAAAAATAGCTTGTGCCATCAAGAGGCAGGTGTGTTTAAATGTATAATAAGAAATGCTTTTGGAATTAGCTGTGGAATTATTAGAACATATTGGCATGGAGGATTTATTGATATATCTATTTTGATCACAAGAAAAGCAGAAACTGTAGCAATACAAAATTAGCATTAAAACTGATACTGTATACTTGTTTGTTGTTTTGGTGCAAACTTGTGGAACATAAAGACGACTCAGTGGACAAATGGGGACTTTTGTGCCGGAGAGTTTAGCAAAGTGTAAAATACTTAAAGCATCAGGGCAAGGCACAGTATAAATCACCATATATTCTTATTGGCCTAAGCCCTTGTTATGAGTAAATACATCCACAGACAAGAAAGGCTGGCAAGGTTCAGGGGAGATTCAGCCAGCAATACCAAGTGTGTGTGTGTGTGTGTGTGTGTGTGTGCGTGTGCATGTGCGCGCGTGGGTGTGCGTGTGTGTGTGCGTGTGTGTGTGCGGGGGTGGGTGTGTATGTGCGTGTGTGTGTGTGTGCGGGGGTGGGTGTGTATGTGCGTGTGTGTGTGTAGTTAGGGGTCTAAGGAGAGGATAAGGAGATCAGCAGAGGGGGAATATCACGCCTCTTAAGCATGTATACACTTTCTAACTTTTACTTTTTCAGCTGAAAACCTCCATAAATCCCAACTCATCTGAGCATGATAGACTTTTCTACCCTGCTGTGGTTTTTCCCTAAATGATCAAATCTCTTGTTATTTACAGATTACAGCTGAGCCACCGTGGCAAAGCCCACACATTTTATAATGTTATTTTTAAATTAAATCTATCTCACCAAGATGTCCAAAAAATAAAAATGTATAGTTTGAATGTTTTCTTCTTCTGTGTTTCCTCTGGCTATACCTGCCTGACGTTCTGTCCACAAACATGCATGTGTTATGTTTCTAACTAGCCACTGTCCATGGTGTACCCCGCCTAAAGCCAAGACTTCCTGGCTCCTAGCCAAAGCAAAGTTGTCTTTACAATCCCAAAATATTTTCGAACTCATGGCCACAATAGTTATTGCTTTCATTTCTTGTCTGTTTAATGGACACAAATGAGGAAAGGATGGGGTGAATGGGGAGAGAAAGAATGAAAAAAACTTTCATATTTCTGTAAGCATCTAACTTTTGGCACTACACAAGAAACGGGAACTTGGCCCTAATTCCATCTCACACTGGCATTTGTGCATTTTAAGTTCTTGGGGGCTGCTCTGGCTGAGGTCCTGAGCCCGTAAATTGGATATTAGGGGGTGATATAATAGAGCCTGTGTGTGCTCCCGTCCCAAGGAATTACTGCATCCAATATCCCTGCGTATGTATCTAGGGCTTCCGAAAACCAGGCCGGCTAGATCCTCATCTCATAAGGGGGCCGCGACTATATCCATCGCTCCTTAACTTTTATGAAGCTTCCAAGCTCGACAATGGGATTTGCCAGGGTGTCTTTTCCCCTTATCCCGACGAGGGGAGGGGCTGTGACAATGCAGATATAGCTGCATTCTTCAGGCTCCAAAGCTCCGTCCTTCTATTTGAATACAAGCATTCCCAATTGTAAAGTGGCATTCTTCTCCCCCTCAGAGAAGCCAGATTGCTCTTTCGCTATGCATCTCTGGTCCGTTCTGCATCTTCTTTGCCATGACCCCATTTTCGGCTTATATATTTTTACTTGAACTTCTTCTGATGTCTTTTTCAGTTTTTACATCTACGTTACCTTTAATAGTACCTCAATTGTATCTAATAAGAATGGGCTGTGACACCACATTTGGGTCTAAACCAGGATTTATCTGGGTCAAATGCTGGTATAACTTCAGTGTTTCTAACATTTCAACACAGTGTACAGCCCCAGTTAGTGCTGAACTCCTGGTAAAAATTATTTCATGTGCTTTTTGCAAGTCTCATTTACAAAGGGCATAAGTGAAGGCCAGTGTTCTTTATTAGCCTGTGTCTTAGTGCCCCTACCTCCGCTCCTCTTTCCCCCTGGGGTAATCCTAAAACGGGGCAACACCATCAGAGAGTGTGAAATTAAATACATTACAGCATTGCGGGATTAAAGTGTTCCATAGGCAGTTGCTCATCCACGTCAAACTTGAGCTTTTTTAACATTTGATCTAGGTTCGAGGACAAGGCCAGAGGAAGGGATCGGGACATTTGCAGGTTCCTGAGAATCACAGTCAAATTACAGTCAAAAGAACCAAAAAACTCACAAAAAAGAGACAGAAAATCCAGAGCAAGATTCAATTTGGGATAAACAGTATTTGCAAAAAGTGCTGGCATGCAGGAAAATGAAGTGGTCGTGTGTTCTGTTTCACAAGGCGTTTATAAAGGCATGGTGTAATCTGGGGATAGAAGCCTTCCCACACAAGCTCTGTTTTTGACCAGCGCTGAGGCAGGTAGTCATACATACCACTTTTAACAGTCATAAATGTTAATGAGCCATTTCCCACTTAATGAGAATTACTCACATCGCCCATCACATCACTGCAGTCTGGGCCACACATGTCCGCTATGAACCAGAGCTTGGTATTACCTAAGAACTAGTTTTGTAAAGCCACATTTATAAAACACTATATACCAGAATTAACCAGATCTAAACAAGGACTTAACCAAGTCTTGGCAAGACAACTAGTTTTTAACTTTCTATGATTACATTTCTGAAACACCTAGGGTCATGTCATTCTCATGATGAAAAAATGCACTCACTGGCCACTTCATTGTAGATTAGATGAACTACACATCTATGAGTCATGCACAAACGTTGAAGATAATCCTGAATAAAAAGCATTTGTTTGTGCTAAATCAAAATTGATCATCTGCTAGGGTTTACAGATATGAAAAAGATAAAATATCTAATGAGCTGCAGTTCTGACATTGGATAATTGACAATATGAGCTTGCTAAAATTTTCTTTACATGTGAAGCCATTTTTTTTATTTGGCCAAAGGGATCTTTCTGGTGATGAGGTCACCAGTAAAAGCATTCTGGCCAAGCTGGGATCAGGGCCCTTTTCTCTTTTTCTTCTTATTCCACTCTATTCTAATGAGTCTCTGGGGACGCTGGCTCTCACTTAATCCACTCATCTATTTTGACTTTCTTCACTTGAAAAAAGTAACCTCAACGCGTTGCTGAAGGTCACGTCCTGTCTGCTTTATTCAAAGGCATCTACTGTGGATGAGTCTGGGATAGCACAAAGACTCAAATCGTTATGGAACAATCATATTACCAGTATAAACCGAAAAAGGAGTAAAAGCAACTGCAGCTGTCTAGACTAAACCAAACAACTACTTAAAGATCTAACACTGGCAACAGCAACATCTGTTAGTGGCTAGACAAAGCAATGGTGTGAAAGTGGGATTGTATGGCTATCAACTCCATTATTATGATCAACAATATCAGAGATGGCCTTAGTGCAATAAATCATGTTTAACATTTTCACTGGAACTTAAGCTCTGCCACGTTAAGTACTTTTATTTGACGCCAAAGAGACAATAATTAGCCATAGCATGGTCCCTTTGATTATGTCACACACAGTAACTGGTTTAGGCTGACTTCAAGACACACAACACCAGCGCTTCATTTATTATAGTTTATGTTAGATGTGTTGCATGTACAGTGATGTGTGGCAAATCAACATGTGAATGAACTGCAGATGATTTGCTGTGGCAACCCCAGTAAGGAAAGAAGAATAAAAGTGTCAAGGCAGAAATCTAATACCAGCACATGCCCAAAGAGTGATATTAAGTGGGTAATTTGTCTTAGAAAAATCAGGTTACAGATTTTGTGACATTCTTTAAATTGGGTTCATATGATACAGAGAGACATATTTTTTTCTGTCAAACCATCAAAAATGTATCAATGACCCACATGACAGACGCTCCCCATCAAACCGTACAAATTATACACAAATCTTGACAAACCCATTGGAAGAAAATCTTTGTGTACAGAGGGGCTCCTAACACGCATGTGATGCTCCTGTCAATGTACACAAGCAAGGATTTCTCTTCAGCAACAAGTCAATCATTCCACAGTAAACAGTGACTGAGCCCCAAGTGCCATCAAGGGACACCACGACATTCTTTCACTACCAGAGCACAAATAGATCAAAAAGGGGTGAAATAGAGATAAATGAAGACAAAAAGGATAGCAGTCGGAGATGGTGGAGGTTGTTGAAATCTAACTGTGTATAATATATGGCCTTCATAGGATTTATCCCCAATGGTCCCCTCCTTAAACTGGGCCTTTCTTCCTGCTCAAATTGAGGGATTACCCCAGGAGGAAGTGCTTTGATTAGGCACAATAGGCATCTATCCTCTGTTGATTTGTGGGATTGAGAAGGCAAATCCCTGATAAAAAGCTGAGATGCACACAAGCAAAGGGTGCTTTACTAAAAAAGGTAACGGGGAAGAGTTCCAAATAGACAGCAATTAGCTCGTCCAAAAATTAAACAGTCAGAGGTCACAAGTGACGGGGGACAGAGGAATGTATAGGGTGAAACAGGTCATTTTAGTGGCAAATTTAACACTTGAGTTTTATTAGTTGCTAAATGTAAAAAATATATATTTTTTTTTTTTGAACAACCCAACCCCATATATATATATATATATTTTGGGGGGTTGGGTTGTTCAAAATATTTTGTATTGGTTGAACTGAAAAATCAAATCAAATACAGATACAAAATAAAGGTCTCAACTGTAAAAAATAAATAAAAATGGTTTGACTTACTGCATGCGATACCCCACGCAATGTATTTAGCATGGTAACAAGGGTTAGGCTTTAGGGGTCAGGGTTGGTAAGTGCATAGAACTATACCCATATTTACTATATTATTACCTGTTTATTACCACACTATTACCACATTATTACCATAAAGTGCAACTAAAAATGTCTTTATATGGCCCTTTTTCCAATTATTTCTGTATACTATGGCATGCCCCTTGGCCCATCAGCATGTTATCCCAAATAAACCAGCAGCTCCTCTAAACACCAGTGTTATCCTGTTTCCGTGGGGACCAGCTCCACAGGCTCCAGACAAATGTGGGCCGGGTTGGAGTGCTGCTTGGGGGATTTTTGTCGGATTTACACATATACAATTTCAGTTCAGTTCTCTTGGCTCAAGACCAAAGCTGAGAAGGGGAGAGCCATAGTGTTTAGTGGTGTCAGCCCAGCCCATGCATCACACCTAAAAACATAACAGTAAATAAAGGACAGTACACTGGTGTAGCAGTGGGCTGTACCTGTACACAGTCAACTTGAAAAGAGTGGTTCCTCATTTAAATTCTTCAGTTCAGTCGGTAGGATTTGCCTTAATGAGCTAAGAAACAGACAGCTGAACTCAGATCTGTGTGCATTTGTGTGTGTGCGTTAGTGTATGTGTGTTTGCGTGTGCACATGTTCAAGGAGTTTTCCCAGCTCAAAGCCCCAGTCCTCGCTCGGTTTGGTGAGCCAGACGACTGTGGCCCTTGTGCTTTTCTCTGAAGCCTCTCCAACACTGAGGAGTCCACATACACACACACACAGTCCACAGTGAAGGGGTTTGCCAAACTGCAGCAGACTGGCTTTTCACTTAGGAGCCACTACTCTCTGTGTGTCAGCATTCAAGCTGGTCAGAACAGGCTGTTTCTTTAAATTGGCAAGCTTTCATCCTTTTTCGGCTTATTCTTTATTCTTCCGTACATGTGTGATGTATGTACAAGTGCACCCAAAACAACTGGTATTTACAGAATGGAAGAGTAAACCATCCTTAAGTGACAGTTTTATGGTCACGCTAATCCTTCCTGGTTAGTCATGCTTGTGACATAATATTGAGGGAAACTTGTGAGTTTTTTGGACTGGAGCTTGCTGATCTGTTTTCACACACGAGACATTATTAAAGTAAAGAAAGTCATGCTGTTGCAGATCTTTGCTTCTTGGCAGGAGCAACAGACCAGGAAAAATGAGACACAGAAAGAAAGCTTTCATTCATGACAGTAACACACCATAGTGAAAATGTCAGTAAGTAAAAGTCAAGTTACGTTAACAATACGTAGCTTCAGTGTGTTAAAGCTGATTTATAAACGAGTGTAGGTATGATTTCAGTGTATAGCCTTGAACATGAGAACCTAATGCCTACATAAACATTAGTTATGGTACAAGTTGTAGATCCTGGATGTGTGAAATCTATAGCCTTGTTAGTAGTAACTTTGAGGTCCAGCTCAGGCAGACACAAGCGAATATGAAACTAGTGCTAATCTCTGACCCTGCAGGGGTAGCTCCAAACACATAGATTCTGTTACATCTTTCATTGGGCCCCAGCGGACCTGGTCCTGAACAGATGGATTATTGGGGCTATGCTTAGTAACTTACTACCCCCCAACCCAAATCCTGGACTGACATCATGACTTTAGTTTTGCTAGAAAATAATTAGTTCAGTAATAAAGTACTTCAATTATGTTGCCAATATTTGTATATGTTTTATTTGTGGGCTGAGTAGAGAGTTCTTCTAATTCAGATTGTGGAAACAGGAAACATACAAAAATAGAGAGGCACTGTTTTAGCCAATCAGAAGCATGTTGAGTTATGCATATGAATTAAATAGGATTGAGGCCAGAGTGAGTGAAGTAGTGCCACCATAGTAAGACTGTTTAAAGGAGCAAAATGGAACAGAGGTAAAGAGCCAAGGGCAGGAGTGGAATCATAATGAGGATCAGTGCATTTGTATGGACGTGTGTGAGCACAGGACAGCACAAGGAGAAACATGCAGTTGCCCGGGACAGCTGCTTCATGTATTGGGCCTATAGTTTCAGATGGGACATGAAGTTCTACTTGATGAAAATGTCTGTGTCCATTTTGTGCCATGTGTGAGATAGATTGTACAGATACAGTACAAACCACTGCTCTTTTCAGGAGCTCTGTTGTGCACCTGACAATCAGTATTTATTCCAGGCCTTATTCTGCTGGATTCCACTGTCTTTACCCAGCAACATGCCGCTTCACTGAGACACCGGACTGTAATTTATGTCCAAATTAAACTAATAACAAACTGTTGAATTCTTTCTACTTCGACAACCACAATCGTCCAAGGGGCTCCGATGCATACTAGATCACACTGTCTCGTAAATCTGATATTGACACACACATGTTGACATTTATTTGGACTTGTTTTTATATGGCAAAACGTCCCAACAAAATTACAAACATATTTAGGGTGTAAAAGACTGCAGCTGGCAAAGTGCAAAAGTTCTGGCAACGTTCTCCCCGTGCCTGGGTGGGTACCTCAGGTAAGTTCATCTGGAGACCCACAAACTGCTCCTGACAGGTTGGCCTATAGTGCCGCTGCAGGGTGGGTCAAATGCAGAGAAGGATGGGATCAATAAAGTATACCATAATGTAAAACATACAGTATTTTATATTCAATAGCTGTGTAACAATCATTTATGATTTTTAATTTGGAAACCAGGGAGAAGAGTGACACTGTCGTGAGCCGGAGTTGAACTCATGCTCTACCGACTGAGCTAAACTGCGGCCCGTTGCTCCCATCTTGCCACAGACCACACTGACATGTTTGCTCTCCTGGCAGGGGCAAACTCTGAGGGACATACACAGAAAGCTTGTATCGCTGTGGGCCAAGAGATCACATAAATAAACATATATGCTCACTGGCAGCTGTGAACCCAAGAGACACACATTGGCAACCTTTTCCTCTCATATTATCAACCAGAAATACACACATGTATCCTACAATTAAATATAAAAATGAAGACTTTTTGATAAAATAATGTGCACAATTGTAGTAATGCCTTTTTGTGCATGCATTGAAACAGTCAATACACTATCACACTCATTCGCACATAGCCCCAGCCAGCAAGCAATATTTTGTATTATTCATGAGGGAGAAAATATTCAAATAATCATGAGCTCTTGCCTCGGTGCCAAACACTGTTCCCTGGTCTATACGGCAACATGAGAGAAATACATCTACCACCAACAAATTCTACCACACACATTTTTTCCATTTCATTCATTGATTAACTTCTTTAATTTCTCATTTGAAACATATAAAAGGAAATGCTCAAATGAAACATATTAGCAAGATTAAAAATGTAATTAATTTACCTGCAACTGTAGGTACACGGTTATGTTGCAAATATATATTTTTATTATATGAGATCAAGACATTAGGCCTATCTCACAATGGTCAAAATGTAGTTCAAAAACCTGTTATCTAAAAAAATTATCCAGAACCAAAATTATGAATATTACATTATAAATTGATTCAAACCAATGGCAAAATTATTATTATGCCACTATTTGTATACACCTTTTTGCAGTCTTAAGTCATGAAGGGACAATAACAATTGTACCTGTTGTCTTTATTACTGTGTAAACTGCATACTTAGTGTGTCTTCCAGTGTCAAAGTGTCACTCAAGCCTCTTGCCAGTGCAGTGACTAAAACAAACTGGCCCAACGGAGCCTCTCTTTGTTCCCCCAGTGTTAGCTGTCCATCACTTTGATTGGCACACAAGTGTGAGTGTGAGGGAATGTCACAGGGATCTGTAAAAGAGCAAAAGCCACGGCACTCGGTCATCTCAATATTTCATCTGGACCCTGGAAGAAGGGCTCATAGTTTAAATTCTAATCGTGTTAAGGCCACCGGGGCATGTCATTTAGAAAAGCCGAGCTCACGGTCTCCATCCCTCTGCGTCCCTCTGTGGCCCAAACAAATTATTGGAAGATTCCATTATTTTGCCATTATGCATATGTGTTGGTGTGAGCGGCTGCTACAGACAGATAGAAACACAGCATAAGTAAATAGGTTTGGTTTAACTCATCAAGGGCCAATCCGCATGGCCCTGGACACAGCTGGGGTCCTCAGGGGTCCTCAAATTGGTCATCATTATGGTCATGATCATGCTGTTTGGCCTCTGGTATAATGTCTCTGTCAGGACAATCTGGGCAGCAAAATAATGCAAGGATTGTATTCAAAGTTGTTCACCCTGCAATAGTCTTTAAAATGACAGTAAATTCAACTCTATAGTAGAGTGCTATTTTTTAATCTCTACACTATATTCAATATATATATAATATATTTAATAAACATTATATCCCACATGACTAATTAAATCATCTCTTAACCACCTTTTGATCACATTATCAGTAAACTCATGATCTCAGACAACAAACAGTCGCACAGTTAAAAGGTGCACTCAAATATGGACAGTATTAAAGTCTCCCTGCATGCTCTTCATTGAAATAGCATACAGCACACTGTGCATGAGGTTTTCCCATCCATTATAAATGAGTGCAGAGGGACTTTTTCACATAATGAAAGATATAAAGAGAATTGTATTGCAGTGGGCGATAATCCATATTTCGGCCCCGGACCGTGTGTCTCAGTTATTTTTGGCAGTGTCAGCTGGGTCTTTTAATGGGCTGCATATTTATAATGTCATGGTTTTATATTTTACAGCCTAAAAAGGATTTCCTGCAGTCGCAGGGCCATAATCATGGTTAGTTCATAACTCATAAGGGATTATTGATGCACTTTTATATCAGCATAACATATCCCATTTTGTACAGCGGAGGGCCCTGACCAATGCAATGGACAGCATCAGAAACTGTACTGTGTACAAGCAAAGGCAGAATAATAACATGTGACAGTGTTAGATCATATTTGAATTGCTGCTGGTCTTGTTAATAATTGATGGAAAATAAAAAGTTTTCTGATTATGCAGTACAGTTTATTACAAGGCACTCATAATTTCATCATTTCATAATTTCATAATTTCAACAACATCAACATAATTTCCATGGAACCACTGTCCCGCACTGACACTATGAATCTAAAACTGCAGCCTAATATACTTCTACAGCTGCATCATTGAAAACCCTGTGTTTCACCTTTCAGACTGTCCCTACTGGTCACAAAGTGAAGACTGCTGTCAGTAAATCAAGTCAGAGGGGATCATTTAGTCCTAATGGCTCTCGTACAACTGGACCCCCTGTCTGTCCAACAACACAGCCCTCAGCGTCCTGTACCAATGTGGCAAAATGTCACCTCTGAAATTAGCCATCAAGCGGCAGCAATTTTCCTCCTAGCTAAATGACTAAATAAGTAGCGGGGCTGTAATAGGTAGCAATCTGGGGCTAATCTGATGAGATCATTTGGAAAACGTTGGGCTGGAGGTTAACTGAGTGGGAGGAGGCCCATGTGATAAAGTTTACTAATTTCAAATGCATTCATTCATTCATTCATTCATTGTCTGCTTATTGGGAGATGGGGGTGATTGAAGCCTATCCCAGCAACTATGGGCCTAAGGTGGGAAACACTCTGGACACCCACAGAGTTTGATGAACCCAATTCCCATTTTTTTGCTGGGAGCCAATATAGGTAAAAGCTAAAAATTTGCAAGCATCTATTTGTATCATTGCCAAATCTGATGTTTACAAGGTCTCTATAGAAACATGCGGACACAGCTGGGTAGTCATGTGACAACAGCAGCATGTGTAAAGACAGGAATTGTGATAGAGGGGGTGCATATTATAGTCGGCGGGCACCAGATGCCAGCTGGCAGGGGCACAAAGGGAATAGACAGAAAGAGTGGGTCGAACAATTACTGTTATTCATCACTGAGCCAACAGAGAAGGTCTCTGGCACTGCACTGCACACAGGGCTGGATTCATAGAGATACAAGTGGTTTTTAAAGCCATACAAATTTGACAAAATAGCTGTCAATCTTTAGCTGTCGGCTGATGCTTTATAAATAAATAAGGAAAACTCAAGGTTCAAATGAACGCGGTAAAACTTAACTGTACATCAAACAAAAAGAGAACGTTATGATGACTTAGTTCTGCTAGTTACACTAACTTTTCTAAAAGGGTCAAATTGACTCAAAACTGAATATTTGTACAAACAACTAAAAACACAGTATTTTTACATGTTATTATCATACACTGAAAACATGAACGTAGCCTATCAGCAAAACATGTATTACTAACTTAGGAAAGCTCATTTGATAATTTGATGAATGATTATAATGTATAGAGTAGTCAAGTTTCTGAATATTGACTTGACCAGCTCATTTTTGTTGATTTGCATTAACACAATCTTGACTTGAATACACAACAGAGTCACACTTAACGCTGAAATACCTCCCAGTCAACTTGTCACGTCAGGATTGCAACATTATTAACCTTGAATTAATGGAGATGACTGTGTTTAAGTGTACTACACCTGAACAATGGATTTTTTTCCCCTTTGTCTCGATATGAGTACAACCTCATTTTCTCATAACCCACTTTTCAAAGCATATTGTTATTAAGTTTAATCAGAATGGGGTCAGTACTAGAAGCGACCAGGCTCAGTGTTTAGTAATTAACATTTCACTGTGAATATCTCGTTAAGGGAGACAAAGGTTGCTAATAGGAGGGTAGATAGTGACGGTGAAAAAAAAGCCTTTCCAGTTTGAATTGAATTATTTATCTGAAGAAAATGATTTGGGTGGTCTTATTTGAAGAGAAAATACAATAACCTTATAAAATAACCTGTAATATATATTATTAATAACGTCACTATAATTATGGCTCCAAACAAAAACACAATGTAAGTTTAAGTACGTGTCTTTACTGGCCTTATTATTTTTACTTGAACAGGCTACCAAAAGGTTAACCAGGACAAAAAGGCTTGCTGATCTAGGCCACATAATATGACGATATGATGAGAAAATGATAGCTCAAGCCTATACCAAGTAGATAAAACTGTTGCAAAATGCCACAAGCTTCCAGTATGTTGAAATATGATGTACTTGTGTTTCCCCCCAACAACAGGTAAATGAGTGTGAGTCTCACTTTTCTTTAGCTCTATCTGTTTTCTCTTTTGTATGAATGGACATATACTGTGCATTCGGACGGCATCTACCCTCTTTGATCGCACCAGACCTCTGCAGGCCTCATCTCCCTCGATAACAAGAAAAAGAGCCTAAATGTGTTGATAGTGGCAGACGCTGCAGGAATTCTGGGCAAATGTGTCAAATTAGTTCTCGCGTCTCTCCACCTCGCTGTGATCTTTCATCCTTTCTCTCCTCCACATTCTCTGCCCACCCACACCTCTCCATTCCTCCAGTGACCCCGTCCCCAGGTGCTCCGTCCACCTATATACACCTACTGCAGACACACACAAGACAAGCCACAGCCATGTTTTTGTCATTTTAGATTCCGCACTCACCTTCACCCTTCACTATATACATGTTTTGATCCTTATTCATGTATTTCGTGTATGTTTCTATCATTCTTTAGGAGTCTTACTGTTTCAGAAAAATGCATTCTAAGAGTTGATCATTGCGAAAAAGTGCTGAATACACAGCATACAGTGCATTGAGCCTAGAGTATTATGTACGTTTGAATGTTGTCAAAGACTAAACCAGTCAGGAATGTGGGGAAATTCAACCGGGAATATACTGTAGTGTATACTGTAGTGTGTATGACCCAAGGACTTTAGAACGTGTGTCCTCCCAAGTTTGCTGTAGCTGGATTTCTCTCTCCTCCGAAGGCCATGTTCGGAAGCCAGGGCTCAGAGCCTCTATATGATACTGTATAAAACCGCTTTGTGAAGTGCATCCAGCCAAAGCCCTGAGCGGGGTTACATCGCTAACGTGCACTGCAGCCTTTACTTATGCATGAGCCACCCCAATGCCATCCGGGAATTCTGATTCTTTTCCTGTGATAAAAGTTTCATGACCTAACCCACTCCAAAGGGACTAAATGATTTACTACTGAGGCTTACAGTATATGATAAGTAAGCAACTAATGTTAATTCAGTCTTTTTCTGATTGGGTATCAAGTAAGGGGCAAGCATTCATTTACCCTTGTAGACCCCTTAAAGATATGCAAAAATAATATAGGAAGCTTAGTGCCATATCACACACATGTTATTAAATGCTCTAAATAATGATATGTATTCGTTCTGTGTCAGCTAAAACGACACTTGGTCAATTACTAATTTGATATATTATGCAATTATTGATACTGTGTTATCACTAAAAGTAGGTCAAACTCTGAGTTCTTTATTGTAAATGTGCTGGGGAATCTTTATCAGTCTGAATCAAAGTGGTTCATATAATTTAGCTCTACTCCTAGCCTTAATATGTATATGTATATGTATATAGCCTTTTATGTAAGTAGAAATTAGAGGAATTATTTTCTTCGCTATTTGCCGAAATAATTAAAGAACGATAGCTTCATTGTGGATGTGTGTGGGGGGTTCATGTGCTATAGCCTCACTTGTCTAGATGGACGTGGAGAAGACGTTAGCTTCATGAGCCGTATTTCACAAGGATTAGAAACAGGAGCATTTATAGTAAATCTATTGCCTTTTTCTGTTCAATACTATTTAGTTTGCTATAACTTTGACTTAACTAAACTTGACGAATCAACTAAATGAATCAACTTGGGAAATTGCTTGGTCTCAGAAGCTCAGATGCTCAAGACATATACAAGATGTGCCTATGTACCAATCTTGGCCTCACATGCACTAAAAGTCTGGGATTTTAAACTGGCACAGCAAGGATTTATGCCATTAGCCAGGCAGGACTGACATCCAAAAACACACACTTAGCCGCTAGCACACATAAACACCTTTTAACATCCAGCATGGCGTCTTCCTGTTCATGCTCACTCCAATGGTAAAGCCAAGTGCACATACTCTTCTAATTACCCACCTTCCTCTAATTATCCAATCATAAAGCCATTAGCAGTCTCACACCATATTAACATGGTGCTACCTACATGCCAATCTGAACAGTGCCAACATGAAGCTAGAGGGAATTTTTTTCCTGCATTTACCATTACCAGGTGCTGTAGAATATAACATAAAGTTAGCTTTTTTGGATTGACTTATTGAATAAAGCTTTAGACATCAATTTAAACGACGGAATGACACAAACAAAAACAATTCCACTGCAGCAATTTTCTTATGGAGCCTTTATCATAGGGATTCGTATTAAAGGCCATTTTCAAGGTTTTTGATATAATTTTGTTCACCTTTAGGTTTGCATTTTAGGTTTTCTAACCTTATGTATTGACATTTTCGGATGAGTTTTTATTCTTTCAGAAAAGATTCAAATGTAGTGGCTGTGTTTTTAGGGCCTCCCAGGCACCCTCACTTCCCTCCTCCAGCATGTAGCATTAGAAAAACAATTATTAATGAAACTAAATACAACTTCATACGATGGTAGAAAACACAGAAAATGTGGTTATAATAAGGTCTGTTTAACATCTAGTGTTATGGTTAAAGCAGACATTTAGAGAATTGGATCATTGCATTTCCAGATGAGGACATCAACTCCAATTGTCCATTAAAAGTCATCCCGGTCTCCCAAATCAATTATATCTATCTTATTTAAGAGGAATCCCTGCTCAGAGTTATGAGAAAATACCAGAATTGTACAGTGTAGTATCCAAGGTCCAAAAAGTGACGGGAACTTTACTTTAGACCAACCTTAGACTGGTCATAACCTGATAAAATACAAAAATGCATAAATGTAAAAAGTGCATCCTCAATCGTCTATAATAGATATGTGTTGAATCCCAATGGCAGGTTGTACAGGCAAGTATCCAGATTGTTCTTTACTTTATTCATACCCATCAGAAGCATTGTGGGTTATCGGAGGGAATGGGGCAGACGAGCCCAGATGTTGGCACAGCTGCAGCAGCAGAGAGATGCTCAGGTTTAACATGTAGCTCACGACGTGCACAGACTGTGTGAGAGGAGAGTGATACATATGAGAGCTATAGCCAAACTGATTTAGAGGTCAAAGAAATTAAAGCTCTTATCATTGAAGCCACTGAGCACACGCAATATAAAAATGTGTGATTATTGAACAAATAATATTCTGCTACAGGTAATAAAGATAATAAGACAATAATGCATTTTGAAAACTAGCCCCAAAATATTAATCATTATCAATTTATTCATTGGAAATGTAGATATATTGTCACACCTATAATGAATACACAAATAAGTACAGCTGATGGTCGCAGGGAATAAGTCTCTCTAATAGACTGTATCTAAAGCTCTGGCATTGCCTGAAGCCAAGGCCCAGACTGAAACTGAGCCTGTCAACATTGGCATGGGCACAAACAGCAGACGGAAATCTGTATTACCACACAAAATGTAAAGACAAATCCATTTATTCTGCCTTCTCTCAACATCAGGGCGACGCTGGCTTCACAATGACAACTCTTTCACTTGCTGTGTCTGTGAAAACATCTTTATTATCTGACCAACCCTGAAGGTGACAGCAAAGAATGGTTCATTGTCAGCTCGGTGTGTCAACAAGGTGTGGACTGACAATGTCGTCTTCATGAAGCTGCACAGCTGTTGTCCCTCCCCTCTGCACACAATTAAACCTCTCCCATTCAGAGACACAAACAAATAAACACCACTTTGTTTCAGACTGACACCATTGTTTTAGCTTCATGTTTCTTCCTCAGAAAGACTTCCATTATTTGAACTGTTTTAATTCATTTTAGAACAAAACCAGTACATGACACACAAACTACAACAGATTCTGTTTTGTGCATTGTTTATTATTCATAAATGCATTCGTCACTTATCCTACTTCACTGAGAAATCTTTACAGACACTTTGCACAGACTGCTGTCAGCAGTCTCATAATCACATCTGTAAAAGTAGCATGTTTGGCTGAAAGAGAGACATAAAAGATATCAGACACTTCAAAACCTCAAACATGTTTTGGCCTGAGTCTGAGACAACGCAGAGAGACAAAGAAAATCACACACATATAACAGATGCAAAAAACATCTAATGATAGAATAAACCCAAAGCACTTCCATGTGTCAAAGGACTGGGGACAGAAAAATGTGTGTTCTGAGACCATAGAAAAGCTGCTGTCAGCAGTACAGTGCCCCCTGTTGATGCACTTGGGTTTTAACTTGTTTTTTGAGGTCAAAATCAAGTTGTTCACATTATTATTATTATTATTATTGCATCATAAAGTATATGGGAAATAAAATGTAATGTAGAAGGAACTAGCCATTTAACCTGCTTGCATTGGTTTGCCCATCTCTCCCTGCTGTGTCTCCTTTTCCTTTTCTCTTTGGATCAGTGTTGTCCCCCGTCATCCTCTGGTCATAATGTAACATGACACTGGTGGTTGCAACAAGGCCGGCCAGCCAAGCCGAGCGTTTAAGACCAATGAATATCATTTGCTCCTGGTAGGTTCCCTGGCGCTTTCAGACGCTCCCACCGCCAGACTGAATCAGCACTCACGCCTGTCATGTCTGACGTGACAGAACACACACAGACACAAATGCACATATACTGTCAGCCTGTAGAGACCACTTTGTTGTTTCTGAATCTTCTGTCATTCTCAATACACTTCACACTGCTTCAGCAAACTCTGAGATTTCTAATATGCTCACCCTTTATCCCCTTTAAAACACCAAAAGCTTTCAAGAGTTATCACCATGCACATCACATTTGGAGGCTGTACAGGTGAAGGCCGGCTTGGTGAGCTCCCCTTGCTCATTAGTTGGATTAAAGACGGAGCAGCCCTTCACATATAGGTTAGAAACGTTCACAATGACCTCTCGCCTCTAACCTCCGCTCTCTTTCCTAATAACCCCTGTTTAAATTCCCTCTGCTCTCAAAATGCCCTCCCTGGGAATTCTCTGGGCTTTGATCAGCCATCCTGGTGGAGGCAACCATCCTCCTAAAGCCCGCCCCATCACTGCTGGGGGGCACTGAGGAGGACGAGGGGTCCGGGCTAACACTGCTGGAGATAAGAGCTGCCAGTGGAGGGATAAAGGGGAGGAGGTCTTGTAAAGATCAACTGGATTTGGTTAAAGGCTGGATAAGTGAAAGCCTAATGAAGCCCACTATATGCCCCTCTACATATATTTGAGCAGTAATTACCTGCATGAACTGTTGCAATGGCAGCACCTGCAACAAGGTCAAAGCAAACAGTCAGTCAGTGCTAACAACCTTGTTACAGAGGAGCTCATGTTAATGAAAACTAATCATGTTACATGTTCAGTTTTATGCAAAAAGAGCAGCTTAAGATCTAAAGATCAGTAGTAACATATACAGGCGTAATCTTTTCATCTTGAAAGCTGGCGTTTGCTGAACAAGAGGAGGAGTCTCAGGCCTTATTCACCTCTGAACTGACACATACTGTAATAAAGATGAACATTTACATCATTTACATTAGGTCAGCATTAAGATTAACAAAGATTTATTCTATAAATACGGATGGGCTTTAAAGTGTTTTAGTATATCTTACTGGTACGACATTCACTTTTTACAAAATGGGATCAAAATGTGTTTTAAAGATGCCTTGAAGCTGATTAAATCTACAATATAGCTACAGTATCTCATATTGGAATGAGTTATGATATAGATAATGGATGGTTGGATAAGAAATAGCTAGGAAATCTCATCTCAGATGAGCCCAATGCCCAAGGCACTGAGCCATGACCAAAGACAAAGTTCTCTTTGTATGAAATAAAAAACTAGTAAAGAGATAGAGGCAAATGAGTGACTTATCTTAGAATTATCTCTAACTTTATTCCATTAAAAAGTATAACATTTCCTAGCAGGTGTTGTTAGGACGTTTGTAATTGTTTATGTCCATCTTCTCAGGGTGTAAATGTGCACCTGCACTTATTGTGGTCAGTAATGACATTGTAATTTCAATGCCAAGTGCTTCTTCAGGTCTTTGGGTTCAGCCTGTCTATAAGTGCCACACTTATGCATTTACACTTTGAAATATAACCCACTTGTCATTTTATAGACAGAGAGTCAACTTAACATCTCTGCTGTATCTCTTTGACAAAGATGCCTCTCTAAACAGCTCTAAACAAACTCCCCTTAAAGCCCTGATGAATAAGTGAAGGGATAAAAGCTACATCAATAGCATCCCAGCGCATTAACGTGCCAGATAAATAAATAAATAAGAGTTGACGGGGGACCGGGGCGGAGAGAGGGAGGTGGAGATGTTGTGCCTTCTTTAGTACACTGAATGTATCTTATCGGAGCGTGTAAAAATAGCTTGACAGAGGCTAATTGTGCTTGTTGCTGAATAATGGATCAAGCAGAACAGAGGGCCTTCCTGGAACCGGGAGGGAGCACAGATGTTCCCTAAAGAACCTGTGCTTTTTCCTCCAGGTACAAAATCTGTCCATATCCAAACTCATTCAGAAGTCATCTAAACTTCATTCGTCATTGTCTGTCTCTTAAACTATCCTCACGGTGCTCCTACAGTGTAAAGATATTGAATACATTTACTGCCAGCTTTACTTCCGGGTGCAACTCTCTCCACTTATCCACACTTCAGTGCAAAAAGTACTAGATTGTGACCCCTTTTGAAAATTGTTACTGAGAAACTTTAGTGTTTTTTTACAGTACCTACACTTTGTTGTAAGCCTGATTTTTTTTTTTTATAGAACGTGACATTATTAGCACAAAAACATGCATCACATCACTTTTATCTGTAAACAATTAAATTCCAAAGTGATGGTCTGACAGCCAAAAAATAATCCTCTTATATGACATGGTGGGTTAGCTTTGTTGGTAAATACATCTATCAAAGTTCACATCTATTCAAAATGAAATGTGTAAGGTTGTGTCTCAGCGGCCACAGTCAGAAGCATGTGTTCAGCTGATGGAAGAATGCTTACAGTTATTCTCCTCAAAATAAAGGCTTGTTAAAAAGTGTTTTCCCTCGGTCTGTCACTCTCAATATGTGTAGTTAATGAATCATGCTGCTCTACGGCTTGTCTTTGTTGTCAGTGTCAAAAGCAGAATATAGATTTATAATGTTTCACATAGAATTTACAGTATACACGTCTCACTGTAGAAATCAGAAACTGAACACAATTAACGTGCTGTTTTTTCCTGGTTTTGCGTTTGATGAACTGTCCCTAACAGCTGTGGTAATCGCTTTGTCAGACTTCATATCAGTGATCAGATAACTTTATCTTCCATTACTCTGATTTTACACCCACTGTAAAATGAATCAAGATAAACCTCTCTGATTAGGCCCATTTCTCAACATAATCTATGCCTCTAAAAGTTGGTATTAGACAATTATACTGGGTCATTATTTCGGTTGTGTGAGACACCATACATTATTATATGGTCTTACATACTATATAGTGTGGTCTTCTGCAGCCCATTCAACATGCATTTAAAAATGTTCATCTGCAGACCTTGGTGACAATAAATGTTTGTTTGTATTTTGAGTTATTGTTTTTGTGCCATCTTGAACCAGTTTGGACATTCACTGGATATTTTTCTGCATGCAAAGTTTGCCATTAGCCAAAATCATCATTGAGCAAGAGAAATATTAACAGATGTGCTTTTTCTACTCAAGACTTGCTCAAGTTCATTGTGTAGCTTAGGTCATGTCCAGCTGTCCATTTATTGGCTCAAGCCGGATGGGAGAGGAGACCACTCTTATCAATATTTCATGTAATCGGGATCTGCCTTTTATGGTCTCTGTGCTATCTTAAGCTGAAGCCGTCAGTACTTAGGGCCTCGGAGGAAATCACTGGGCTGGATAGCATCAATGGCCTGCTGGTTACTGTAAGTTCATCATTACTATGTTAACATTTCCTGTAACGTTGACATCACTATATTGTTATGGCCCACAGAGGGAGGATTCGGACAATATGTTTTAAAGGCACTGAAGACATGATGAAATTACAGAGTCCATATGTTTCACAAAGTCACGTTTAGTATGGTACAACACTGGCTTTTACTCTTTCCGTCCAAATATTAGTAGAAAATAATTGATGGACGGATCAGTTTTATTTGTGATTGTTTCATGTGTGTTGATTGATCTATTTTAATACGATATTTCAATGGTCACTGTTTTTTTGTAGCCTGGGAAAATGGAGAGGGTTGCGTCAAGAATGTATTTTTTATAAAACCTCTGCCAAATTCATTCAAAGAAAAATCCCTATGAAGCAGTAGATTTGCAATGTCAACCATGAAAGGTCCAATCTGAAAGGAACTAAATGTGTCTGTTACAACATTATATTGATTTGTGAATCTTCAAATAGGAACCCACTGGGCCTCAGCTGATAGTGAGTTGCTGAATTGCTATCAATGCATCATAATGCTTCTTCTGAGATGACTTTAATATTCTAGTGTTTTAATCAAAGGCTTGAATGGAGGCTGAATGAATAATGTCAGTGCATTCAGTGAAGGCCTGATTATTTGAAACATGTTACACTCACAAAAAGTCACTAGATCCAAAAACGCCATTAGCCAGGTGGGATACTATGAATTAAAAATAGCTGAACACGATTTTCCAGACAAGCTGCTTCACTGCCCCTCCAAACCAGCCCAGCCCTACACATGCTCCCACGTTTCGTGACAGACGGCTGCCTCCTTCCAACCTGATGAAGAAATCTGCTGTAATGAAACAGAAAAAGAGAGAAAGAAGGGAAAAAATCTGCCAAATGGTCGAGACGTGGATAAATGACCCATATACCCTCCCACATGTACTGCCCATCCCCCGACTGTCATCTCAAGATGTTTTCACAATGTTTTACTGTACAATTTTTTTGCTGTGTGCTTGGAGTAAGTGTGAATTAGACAGTGAACAGAGGGAGAAAGTGGCAGAGACACCTCAGCGGAGCTATGTTAGCACGCTGTCACAACGCTTTAGACAGTTCTGTACGCACCACCGTGAGAGATGAATGGTAAAAGTTTAACACTGAAGTTAACCTCACTGTTTCTTCTCATTAAAAGTGAAAGAAAATGCTGATTATAACAAAGTCATTCAGTAAAAACTTCCAGTATTGTAACTGAAGTGACCTATTTGGAAACACATGAAAGACAGTGGGGGGCTTTATTACTTTTTCACCAACAATTTCTCCTCTAGACACAAATTAAGCCAGTGGTTTTATTTAATTCTTGGTAGAATAAATATTCAGTTTAACCTGGTATTCAGCTACGTTTGGTCACTTATAATCTAACTTTGAATGTATATAGGAGTATAGAATAATATTGTACTGCACTTATATATATTCTCTCTATATAATGCAATGCACTAGTCTACATTAATGATGGTAAAGGTTTCAATGGAATCACTGACCTAAATATTAAACTTACCATGACAAAAGTAAGCTTAGTGAAAACTTCAATTTGGTAAAGAAAAGAGAAAATATTGGTTACAAAATATTGCAGTTAAATCTTTATAATCAACTATAATGCCTCCTTAATTCATGCTCTTTACTGAAGGTTGCTGTATAATTAATAGTCTCTCTATCATTCTGCCTCCTCCACTGTTCCTCCATCTTTCCGTTTTTCAACTTCTCCGACCAGATGGAGATTGTGGAGCTCAGCGGTGCATTCCCGCATCCCAATCTGTCTCCGCTCACTGTGCTCATGATCCACTGAAAAGGCCTGAGCATATTCCCATAATGTAAACTGCATATGTGTAACGCCTATTCTTGTCCGTGTTTAGGGAAAAAAAATCAAATCAGTGGAACGGCTTGAAGTGGCAGCATGTCAACAGAGACGGACAGTGGGAGATATGAGAATAATTGCAATGGGATTAATCACTTGGGAATGGTTTTGTGTGCCTTATGTGTGGGTGATAGTGACTGTGGTGCAGGCCAAACAGAGAATTAAATTTACACCATTGCAAACATGTTTATCTTGATCCCTATGCTCCAAATACAGTGGGGAGAAAATCTGTCTGACGCCAGTTCAAAGCATTGTCAGGTTTACCCATGTCATCTCATCTTGAGGTTTATTATTATTTTTGGTCTGACGATGTCACAAACAACAAAAAAAAGAACTCAAAAATAAGTAAATTTCGGATTCTCAGTTGGGCTTTAAAATTACACTAGTTTTCTACCTCCATGGGCACTCAAAGCACATCATGGTTATTGAGCAGATTTTGTCATATTTACATTGATCAGTTCATAATGGAGCAAATGTGGGACTACATCTTGGTTACTGGAAGTGGGGCAATGAGGGACAATGGGGGACAGAAATATCCATTAAATCATATTTAGTCAATTATAGTCAACTTCAGAATGAGCTTGTTGTTTGTGGTTGTTTTAATCTGATATGGAATAAATAAACAGAAATGCATAACATGTCAAAATGGGGGCTGATGGATTTGAACTGAAAATGGTAGGAAAGTCATTCTTGCAACACTGGAAGTCAGGACCCGCCACAGTTATTAACCACTAAATGTTCAGTAAAAGGAGAAATTACTTTATGTGTAAAACTGGATCACTTCTTGAACCCAGGTGCGTGCTGTACCCTTGTGAGGAATAGGTATGTCTCATTAGATTTATAATATATACACCTAAACAAAAAAATCTTGGTCTGATAGCTTTGTCATTGCAAGAGCTCTCTTCTACTACTTCTATTTGTTTCATTGGTCTTGATCTACTATAGAAACCATCCTCAGTCTATTTCCATTTCATGTAATCGTGTCACTCATTTTTTTCTCAGTACAACATTTTTTTCCAGGTCAGGGGAATGCTTGCTCTGCAGTTCTCCAACTTTAAACCAAAAGAAGAACCAAGTCAAAGTGGAGAATGTATACGCACACAGTCTAGTGGTGACTCCTGACACCAATACCCCCCAAAAAATTGACGACACTAGACAATAAATGTTTCATTCAGCCAACACACCCAAGGTGAAGTAAGTGAGCTGCAGCCGCTGTGGTGTGATGTGTAAAATGTGTTTGGATCTGGCCTGCAAACATGGCTGAGGAGGAGCACATGAAAGATGCATGGAGCCACTGGAGAGGTATAAAGTATTTAGAGATATAAAGGATATATGACAAATAAATCAGGATGCAAATCTCACCGGGAGCCACTGGGACTTCTCCAATGAAAACTGAGTAAATAATTGACAAGGGGGAGAAAACATTTCATCAATGAGAACAAGTGTGAAAAATGCTCCTTCTCAGTTTTTAAATCTGTCTTTGAGTCTGAAGCCATCGAGAAGAGGGGACCTGCTGAATGAACCTTTTACAGACACAGTGGTCTCTCTACCCCACAAATGACAAGTCTTCTATCTAGTCTTTTATCAATTTAATTTTATCAACACTATAGTAATGATGTCAATGAGGTTCAGCAGCCAAACGTGAAAAAAACTAAAAACAAAAAAAAGTAACTCAAAATTCCTTCAAAATTGGTTAGATAATGATTGTGCTCTGCCAATTCCGACTGACATTTTTCACTGAGGGAACTTATGGAAAGTCATCTCCATGGTGAACCAGGGTTGCCAAGCACAACTGTCTTTGAAACAGCGTCACCGTCCTGGCTGGATACTGGCTCCCTGTAGATGGGCTTCATTGATTAGAGTTGGAGCTTGCCCCAGAGTCCTTGGAATCATTAAACTCAGTGGGACTTTTTGGAGATGGAATGAGAGCCCAGGGAATTGTGGGAAGGACTCAGAGGTCATATTCATTAAGAGGTTGGAGGCCCTGTTCTCGATCCAAAATGTTCCCTGCCTTTATGATATCATCGGTAAGATAATTAGATACCGTTCTGTACAAAATAAGCTTAGATTGGCACTAAAAAAAGGGGGGAAAAAGAAGGAAAGTTCATGTAAATAAAAGTACTTTAAGGTACATAGAAAGTCAGTGGAGCTGTGCAAAAGTTTACTTTTCTTTTAATGTGTGGGACAGCACTTAAAAACCTGAGCTTAGTAGCATTCCTATTAAACATACAGGTACAACAAAAACAACAACACTAGAACTGATGACGTTTTCTTCTGAACTATTAGGATTTCTTTGCGGTCCCCTAAAATGAAAATAGCCATTGAGAGGCAGTTCTGTGGGTGAGAATGTCATGCTTCTGACAGAGAAGCATGGCCACACAAGATGATAAAAAGGCTACAGTAGCTCAAACCCCCTCAATGTCAAAGCAGCAAAGACACTATGGCAATAATAGGTATACAGTAGGCACACACTGTCGTTGTGTCCCTGGGCAAGACACTTAACCCACATTGCCTATGAATGAATGTGGTTGTGTGTGATTGGTGTTTGGTGGTGGTCGGAGGGACTGAGGAGTGAATGAGTAATAAATATATATATATATATATATATATACAAAGCCTTGGGCATTGTAAAGTGCAATATAAATCCAATTCATTATTATTAAAAACGGGCCAGTGAGTGTTGACTCCCCAAATACAGTATTTACAATACAGATTAAACAGTAGTTCAGTCCATGTGTTAGCAACTTCCAGTAAGCTTTCACAAGTGTCAACAGCTTCTCTGTAAGATTCAGATGAAACTCCATTATATATAATTATCCATCCATCCATCCATTTTCTTCCGTTTGTCCGAAACCGGGTCGCAGAGGCAGCAGTCTAAGCAGGGAACTCCCTCCTTCGACCACCACGAGCATCTACCCACTGCACCACCGCTGCGGCTATATAATTATATATATATAAAAATTATCATTATATATAAAAAAAGCTCCATGTTATATTTACCACTAATCTTGTGTTGATATAGTCAGAGCAGCAGCCCTTTCCTCTCATGAAATACCTGTCACCCTGAGTTACTTGCACGTATGCATGTAGGTGACATGGCACTGTTGTGACAAATGCCCAGGCTCAGTGTCACATCTTATACTGAGGAGTGACTGACATAGTGAAGAACACAGACGCACCACTTGACACAGCCTGTCCACACTCTTTACATTTTATATGCACTGGAGCTGATTCATACTCACACGGGGAATGGTTCTCAATAGAAATAGACTGGTGGATTTGTGGTTTGATTTGATTATACAAGTTTGATATGTCTAAATAAGTACATTGTCTTATACCTTATACTATGACAACAAGGTCACATTTTACAAAGGTAGATGTATTGGCCTGTAAGAGATCTGCTGGATTTTTTTTTTTTTTTTAAGTTATTGGTGTGGACTACTATTGGTTACTATTGATTTCCAATGCTTCTAGATTTAATTTTGTAAATAATGTTTGTATTATGTATCCAGAGTTTTACATAACACTTTAACTAATTTAATTGTGTTAATTGTAAATTGGGGGAAATTGCACATCAGTTTATCATACAAATCTATTTAAGATATAAATGGTGGCTAGTGAAAATTATAATTGGCTAATATCTTTTGAAGAAAACGAGCCACAATGGCCAGTGAAAATAAAAGTTACTGTCAAGTCCAGTGTATCTTTATGATCTTGGGAAACGTGTGGCATAACAACACCGAAGAAGAGATGTAAGAGACTTCCTCTTCTTGGATCAGAAATAAAAGCGGTGGGCATCAGTCTGAAAAAAAGGCCAGTATGGTGGGTAGATGGGGTAAAACAGGGTAAGAGTTGTGCCAATAGTCTTTTGTGCATTTTGTTTAGCAGTGGTGGCACCCCTCAGGTCCAGCAGACACACGCCGGGTTCACTACATAGTTGCTTTGTCTAAGAGTTGGAAAGCTGCCATACATCGAGATATCTCTGCTATGGAAACCTGTATTTTATAATGCTTTTGTTAAGACGATGTTTGCGCTGCCATGTACATAACTATAACACAATAGTACATATTCCAGTATGTTTGTTTCTTAATCCTGCTGTATAGGTCCTTTTAGAATGTACTTATATTTTCACAACTTCAAATTCTTAGTTGTGATTAAACTGCATGTACTACTGTTTATCACAACAGCAATTGGTATAGATGTGAATTATTATGCTAGATTTTCTTTTTATTTAAAACTATTCGCATTCAACGTAACAATGAGATATTGTATGTAATGTACAAGTGAATGTATGTGCTTGTGAGACTGTGCAATGGCACCGTGAAGCCTCATGCCTGAACCAGCTGTACACAGGAATGTATTGGCCAGTGTCCTCTCCAACCTTTGTGCATCTTTCAACCCTTAACTATGCCAGGATCTCGGAGAAACAGAGCATCCGTTGACAGCAGGCGCTCCTCCAAAGACATGCTTCTCATGCCCTGTGGAGGCCCTCTCGTCCAATCAAAGACAGCTTCATTATCTGCTGACTAATTCTGGTCTCTCTCAGGTAATGGCAGCACAGGTCGGCCCTCTGCACAACAGCCGCAACAGACTCTGGGGCCACTAAGCCGAGCTCCCCTCCCAACAAAGAGCTCTCTAAGGGGCACACAGACACACAGGTCCTCCCTCCACCTGCACAAGGACCAGGGCTAGAAAAAGGAAAAGGGGAACTTAATCCTGAACGTCCCCAGCAGGAGAGAAGCCAGCTCTGGGACAGACTGTGGTACAACATTTGAATACCCCGACCGGGAACACACCGTCGTGCCTCTCCAATTAAATTATACAGTCCACAATGGCGAGGCCTTGAGAATTGACACCTCCATTGAGCGCATGTTAGCAGCTTTGTGGGCCCTGACAATTTCCATTTCTGCTGAAATAGATTTGCTCCCAAGAGGTGCAACAATAGCAGAGCAATCCCTCTAATGCTGGTTTTTGGGAGGAAAATAGGGATGAGAGCTGGGGATTTGGAAGGTTTACTTACAGGGACCGAGGGAATTTTCACTTTTAAAGTGATAATATATTTGAAAGGTCTTTGATAAAATGCACTGTGGGATAGATGTGTTGTTTATATGATATGAGACAAATTCTGTATGAGACTTTGAGTCTATCACTGAAATAATCACCATCTGTTGACACATTTTAGCACATTTATTGAGCTTTGTGTTGCCACTTTTTAGACACTGTCATTACATCCAAATAGATGGCTGCAACCCTATCTGAAAAATGTTAAATTGAAAAGATAAGCCTCAAACTGACCGTACTAAACTGCCTTTATCTTTACCATCTTAAAAGAATATAGTAAAGATCTGAGAACAGAAATCACTACAATGCTGTTTGAACCATAGCATGATCAAAATATTCCAACTTCCTTGTTTTTCTCATGTCTTTAATCATTGACTGGAGAAACCTCAGTGAGATGTATCTGTCTGTGCAGATAAAGCTGGGCTTGTTCTGTTTGAGTCAGTCAATAAAAAGTGAATATGATGGACAAAGGTACATATGCCTGTGCAAAGTGAAGGCTGCTGAAAAGAAGGGCCTTTATGTTTGACCCCAGAGGTCACAAAGATACAAGAGGATGTGTGTGCCGTAGTGTTTGTCACTATAGACCCACCCTTCAGTTTGAGCGTCACTGCCCTGTGTAAAATTAAATCATGAATTAAATATATTAAGGCAACACAACGCATGATTCATATACTATTTGTAATCTGTAAAACTACATATCTTCAAAACCTCTTTCTAGTTTGTCTTGTTCCTGGTCCAATCAGAGGCACACCAGAGGGTATCCGTAAGTCAAGATAAAGCAGAGCCAGAGGAAAAGAACAGCAAAGAATCATTCTCTTACTTTGTCTCTTTCTGGGTCAAGGCCTAATGGATTTCCTTATTAGTCGTTCATCAACCTAAATCACAACCTGCTTTCACACCTGCAGGAAATCTGCTTCAGGAATTCATTTTTTCCATTTGATTTGTTTATATTTAAAACCCAGTTTGCTTGAATCATGACCAGTGCTCCATGAACAGAGATCATGTTTAGTTAGTAGTAGTTTTACTGCTCATTTCAAGTGAGCGAATTGACACCTGTGATTATACATCTCATAACAACAGAGCAATTAATGCATACTATTGTTTTTAGTTTGTTAGCATCCAGGGAAATATGAAGTGACATGGGAACATCATATACACAGAGAGTAACCATACATGTTATCTCCATGCGTTTAATTTGTGGAATGAGGCCCCATGTCATACATATGCCAATAATCTTCTCAAGAGAACAGTGTTGCAGTAATTTCCCTAGACTGCATATCTGTTGGTAAAGTCTCATCAAACTAAGACAAAAAATACACTTCACTAGTGGTCCCCAATCTTTTTGTCTTGTACCAGAGATAAGCCCAAAACTTCGCCCCATACAAACACTTGACAAAAAGAGATGAGATAATATTTGGAGTCTCTGCTTTTTTAATGTCGTACTTCCAACAAAATATAAGTAATCACACTTTCGAGGTCAAATAGTTTCTCTTTCAGCTCCACCAAACATAAACTTCCTGTATCAGACTCCTTCACAATAAAAGCATACATTCTGGTGTGAAATATACATATGGAGTGTCCGCCACACTAGTTTTAGTATTAGGTATTTGTTCACATACTGGCCAATTGGTTGTGTGGACTTTTTTAGAACTATAGAACAATATTTTTGATGACCTGACCCTCTGAACAAACAAAGCTCTGGGGACCCCCTGCAATCTCTGGGTCGGGCCCCCCCCCAGGTTGGGAACCATTGCACTACACCATCCTACATTTGTAAGTTAGATGGGCCAGAGTAGAGTCACTCCAGATTCAAATTAACCAGGTCAGTAAAACCAAGCAGTAGCACAAACGTAGATTAAACAAGTGTCTGGGGAGTTGGAAGTCTGGGTATCTCTGCTTGTGTTGTATTGTCTGTGTATAAGTATGGTTAGACTTCATGATAATAAAATCCAATGACAAGAGGATTGGGGCCAACAAAACCTTAAAATAAGAATGATTCAAAAGCACACAGTAGACAGTAGGTTACTGTTAAAATACTTCAGAGTTCAGATCAATGCATTCCCTTTATTTTAGCCATTAGTGCAATGTATTTCAGTCCACTTGTTGTAATCTGATAGCAATGGCTGATGATGATCACTCAGCACTGGGCCCCACACTCCCGCAGCAGGCCGAGGAGAACCCACACCGCAATTATAATACTTAAAATAATTCCCCCAAAAGTGGAGCCATCATTAAATTATTCAGCCTCCGAGTCTTGTCAGGACTTTGCTGGACTTATGACATCATCTGAGCACAATACGGTTTAGCAGATGTCCCGGCCAAGAAACACTTCAACAAGTTTCACATTTCTATCTTGAGATTTTTAAATAGACACCGCTCTTTCCAAAAACCCTTGTGTGAACTTCCAAATTGATATCTACACTTCACAGAAAAGTCCCAGAGTAGTTTGAATTCTGTAGCAATGTAAACAAATTGTGTTTAATTTTACATGAGTATTTGCTTGGCGCCCGCCACACTAAGAGCACGGCCATATCATTAATAAGCCAGACTTGTTCATCAGACTGTAAATGGCTCACTTCATGTATAAAATATCAGAAGAATAGAGTGGCCCTGCATTTATAAAAAGCCCTGAATGGATCGACCACACTCTCAGCGGAAATTTATGGGGCACACTAACACCTGAACCTGGACGTGTTTACAGCAGCGGCCCCATAGTGTGTAATAATGATGACTATATGAGGCACGAGCCTGGTTGACATTTTGGAGTTTACTGTTAATAATAATTAAGTTAGATCTTATTATAAATGTGACTGTCTATTCAATCTAGAGAACCTAATTTTGAGCTTTCTACAATGTTATAGTTTTACATAGCCTGAGTTGTATGTCTTATTCCTGCTTGTTTGAGTCATCCTGTATGCTGAAGCATCTGACCATCACAGGAAAATGCACAATCAAATTCCCCACATAGCACTGTGAGCAGCAGTTGTGTTATGGTATAGGCCACATGTGCTGAAGTAGTGAAGTGAGCGAAGAGGAGCAGCCGAGAGAAAGCAACTGCTCCCAAATGAAAGAAACTACATAAAAAAGGACAGATAATCAGGAGGTGTGCAAAATAATAGTAGCACAGTCAGGATAAGGAATCATCTTGGATTGTGTTTCTTATCAAAAGCTCATCAGATGAAATTAACAAAAATGAAAGGGAATTTTGACATTTTCTGTGCCATAAAGACATTGCTCACTGCACATGTGGGTGTCTTGACACCCACATGTATTAGCAACTCTCTCAATCTTTTCACCAAAATTAGTGTTGCACTAGTGTTATAGTCATGACTGGACAATCCGAGACCAAGACCAGTCCAGGTCTCGGTCTCGGCCTCGGTCTCGGCCTCGGTCTCGGTCTCGGCCTCAGTCTCGGTCTCGGTCTCGTCTCGGTCTTGGTCTTGGTCTTGGTCTTGGTCTTGGTCTTGGTCTCGGTCTCGGTATCGGTCTCGCCTCGGTCTCGTCTCGGTCTCGTCTCGGTCTCGTCTCGGTCTCGTCTCGGTCTCGTCTCGGTCTCGTCTCGGGCTCGTCTCGGTTCGGTCTGGTC